>JAYMSH010000422.1:0-11341 GCA_036897905.1 Aragoa cleefii | reverse complement strand
TTAGTACAAATATTTCTTATGAGTATCGAAGAAAGCAATTGTATATTCTTCAAATTGCGAGGAAGAGAAATAGTCTTGTCATAAATTCATGAATTAAATCTCCACTGAACTAAGTAAGGAAGCATACAACTCTGCAAAAAATATCAACCTTGGTGTAATTGTTTAATTAACCAACTTGAGCTGCTGTTTTTAGGGTTAGGGATCTTACACATCTCAACGCCTCCTTTTTTCTCACTTTGAATTCCCCGCCAAAATTTCACTCCACCAATATTTCAACGTAGACCACGAGACTTATATCTTTCTCTAATTCCGTAGCTCATTTTTGTAGTAATAGTCGCAATTGCTTACGTGTGTTTCTGGAATTTCACAAATTACTACTTTCCCATCTCTCACCAAATCTAAATAATCGTACCACACGCATCACACATTGTACCTTCCCTTTAACCAATTTCTCACCGCCATTAAAATCCCACACGATTTCCAAAATATAACCACAACAACAATGCAATTCCTTCAGACACCACCACCGAGATTCCCGCCACCTTGATACTACACTACAACCTATCTCATGGGCTGCACTGCCTCCAAGTCGGACGACTTGCCGCTCGTAATCCGCTGCCGCGAGCGCCGCGACTTCATCCGCGCCGCCGCCAACCACCGCTACGCTCTCGCCGCCGCTCACGTGTCCTACTTCCGCTCACTTAAAGACGTCGGCCATGCGTTGCGCAAGTTCGTGGATGAGGAGCTGGTTACTAATTCAGCTTCTTCTTCGTCTTCCTTCTCCTCTCCTTCTCTGATTCTGCCCCCAAATTCGAAAGCCAAAGCGAAAATACACCACAATCACAATAATAATCACAGTCACAATCACCACGAGTATGATGATGATGACGTGGAAGAGGAGGATGAAGATGATGAGTCGCATATACATTTATCCGATTCGTCAGATGAAGATGAAGCAGAAGGTACAGCTCATCTACACAGTCATAATCATGATAATCAACATAATCATAATAATGTGCGTAACGGATTTGATGAATTTAGTAGATATAATGGGGCTTATAGACAAGGAATGATGATGAATAATTGGAATGAAAGAGGATTTGATGAATCTGGTAGGTATAATGGTTATAGACAAGGAATGATGAGTAATGAGAGTGAATCGAGTAAATTTCGTGGTTTTGGAGGTGGAATGATGATGAATAATAATAGGGAGGGTGGATTTGGAGCTGGATATACACAAGGGTTTGGGGGAGGAATGGTGAATGATCCGTATGCGTATCCGTATTCGAATCCGTCTTATAATCAGCAGTATATGGATCCGTTTTATTATGCGAATAGTTCGAATATGTATTACATGAAGAAGTCTGCTCCTGCGAGTAGGACTGTGATTCTGAAGGCTCCGCTCGAGCCGGTTAATGGATTTTCGGATCCTCATTGGACTTCTCCACCAGGTAATTATGGGTACTTCCAGAGTGGGAATGGTGGTGGCAGTGATGGGTGCTTTCAGAGTGGGAATGCTGGCTGTGGGAGTGTGAAAATTAGTCCGCCGAAGGAAGCCCCACCTCCGCCTTCGCCGAAGGGGAATGCGTGGGATTTCTTTAACCCGTTTGATGTTGGTGGGGGATATACGGGGTATTATGAGGTAGGGGGATATGGTGGGTATGGGTGGAATTATAGTAGTCCTGATTCGACGGAGGTGAGGGAGAGGGAAGGGATTCCTGAGCTGGAGGAGGAGACTGAGAATGAGGTTTATAAGGCGGTTGTTAAGGGGAATAGGATGCAGAATGGAAAAATGAGTTCTGCGGAGAGTACTCCTCGAGGTGGAGGGAAGCCGGTGCATAGACATGCGGCTGGTGTTTCCAGATCTGTGCCAATGCATCAGAGTGGGAGTAGTTTGAAATCTGTGCCTTCGTGGAGTAGTGGGGAGGATGGGAAGACATCTATGCCTCCTCAGTACAATGGGGAAGCTGGAATCCCGTCTATGCCTACTCAGTACAATGGGGAAGCGGGAATGGCATCAATGCCTCCGCCACCACAATATAATGGGGAAGGTGAAAAACAATCAATTACACAGCAGTACCATCCAGAAACCGTAAAGCCATCAATGCCGCCTATGTATGGTCAAGAAGGTGAGATACCATCGATGTCACCATTGCATAGTCAGGGGAAATCATGGGCGGGTCAACATCCACATGAGGAATTGTCTAGTTCAATTAGTTTATCGGACGAGAAAAGCAGCCCGGAACATATAATCTCCACGAGTGTGGATGAGGGTTCTTCGAAGAAGAGAGGGGTGACTTTTGAAGTGGAGGGAACATCAAAGCAGGATGGTGACACTTCTAAGTTGTGCAGTGTTACTCTAATGTCGCCTCACGGAACTCGCGATCTTCGGGAGGTTGTGGTTGAAATCAAGGATGAATTTGAGATTGCTTCTAGCTACGGGAAAGAGGTAGCCATGATGCTTGAGGTTGGGAAGGTGCCTTATCAGCCCGGCTTTCTTAAAGGTTTGTTTTCCTTCTGAATGTTAGTTTTTTTTTTGTACATGTAATTGCTGTTGATTCTACGGACTTGCGTAGGTAGTTAAAGGTTTAGTTTGCCTTTTGTCGTTATCAGCCTGCTGCGTTCTGCTCCCAGAATCTTGTTTTTGTCAGTTCTTTATCTGTCTCTGCATTGTTTAGCTTATGTCTCGAATCATGCAAACTGATATCCCCTTTTTCATTAGCTTTTTCTTGAATTAAAGTATTCATTGTCATGTGGACCAATGTTGATTTAGGTAGTTAAGTATGGTGTTCTGGACAGCTGTTTGACTTGATTTACCCTATTACAGTGCTTATCTCAAGAATGTTGTATCTGTTCTGTCCGTCACTTGCATTAGAAGACCCTCCGTCACAGCAATCTGCAAAACTAGCTAGTAAGACAATGAAATCAGCAAGATCTTATTTTGAAGATGTTGGGAGTGATGTAAACGCCAAGGCTAGTGACCTTGCATCCATACTGGACAAGCTGTACGCCTGGGAACAGAAATTATACAAGGAAGTAAAGGTAAACTGATTCAGATCTTGAATTCTAAGGGATTGTATCCCATTCTCTGTTTGTTCTGTATTGCAGTTTGTTCATATTAGCTTGGCGGTCTAGCTAGAAGTTGCATAAGTCTACGAGTTATAACGATGGGAGTTTGTGTCTCTGCTGGTTTGAATATTATGTATTTAGTTGATCAGTTGGTTCTTATGTACTATCTGTGACGATAAATTAATCAATTCATCCTACATATGGTGTGTGCTTGAATACTCTGCCATACGTGTTTTTTTATTTTTATTTATTTTTTAAATGCTTGATAATTATTACTTCCAGTTTTATCATGCGATTGATCTTGCTGCTGGTGCTTTGATTAGGATGAAGAAAGACACCGTATCTTATATGAGAAGCGTTGCAGAAGACTTAAAACTTTGGATGAGGAAGGAGCCGAACCTACCAAGATTGAAGATGCTGAAGCTTCTATCAGACGATCACTGACAAAGCTTAATCTTAGTGTCAGAAGCATTGAAACCATTTCACGCAGGATAGACAAGTTACGAGATGAAGAATTGCAGCCTCAGCTTGCAGCATTGATTAAAGGGTATGAACTTGCTTTTCTTTTTCTCATACCTCGTCTAATTATTTAATGATATAAATTTGCATGAGATACTTCCTTACAATCGTTGCATTATCAGAACACTCAGATGAGTTGAGCTGAGTCTTAGTGTGTTGTCTTCTCTCAGATGAGTTAAGCTGAGCCTTAGCATGTTGTCTTCTCTGATGTATTTCTGTAGTTTGTTGACATGGAAAATAAGTCCAGTCTTTCTTACAAAAGTTACTTTTTTTATAATCGTGTGCCGTGAAAATAACCCCAAATTACTCTTGCAAGAACTGATAGCTTTCTTGTAATGCTCTAAGCACCACACCTCTTTAAGCAATCTGTAAGGATTTTGTGCACCACCAGAGTTTGTGCTTCCAAATTTTGACAATCCAACTTCCTATTCGTTGCATGGATGTCGATGTGATATAGAGTTTGGAGGTTTTCTTATCTTGAAGGACTAGTTTCCTTGCACCCTATACTTACAGTCAGTTTGCGGAAACTCCCTTACAAACACAAATAATAGGGCATGTTGCACTTTATTGCATTCTGCCTACTAGCTTTGACATTGTGGTGCAAAGTGGAAATGTGTTGTAGAATATGCTTGATTCTGCCTAGATCATGTTCTCATGCAGTGAAATGATAGCGCAAGTGTGTTGTTTTTGCTTTTAAGGAAAAGAGCAGTTAAGAAATGTTGAAAACCCACTTTTTTTTCCCAATTTAAATCAATAATGTTCTGATGGTATGATGTTCAGGATGATCAGAATGTGGAAAGCAATGCTGAAATGCCATCAAAAGCAATTTCAAGCTATAATGGAGAGCAAAATGCGGAGGCTCAAAGCTAATACTGGTCTCCAAACAGATTCAAGCTCGAGAGCCACCGCCCAGCTTGAACGGGAGCTTCGTGCATGGTGCGACCGATTCACGAATTGGATCCGGTTTCAAAAATCGTATGTTGAGTCCCTAAATGGGTGGCTTATACAATGTCTTCAATATGAGCCAGAAATGACTCCTGATGGAGCCGTCCCTTATTCCCCTGGTCAGCTCGGGGCACCTCCAATCTTCGTAATCTGCAACGATTGGCACCAAGCAATGGAAGCCATCCCCGAAGCAAGAGTTTCTAATGCCATGAACTCATTCTCAACGAGTTTGCGGCAGTTATGGGAGAAACAGGACAAAGAGGGTCGTCAAAGACTCAGAGCAGAATATCTCTCAAAGGATTACGAGAAACTCAAGGAGAGGGGTAAATTGGACCACGACCATGATGCCGGGTCAGAGAAAGGTGGTTTATCTGTAGTAGCATCGGATGGCGGGGTTTCACAGTTGGATGATTTAAAGGTGGATTTGGATTCTATGAGGCAGAGATTGGATGAAGAGAGAGTTAAGCATAAGGATGCTATGAAATTAGTGCACGATGCGGCTTCCAGTAGTTTAAAGGGAGGTCTGGTCCCAATTTTTAAAGCTTTGGAGAGTTTTACATCAGAAGCTCTTAAAGCGCATGAGCATGTTAGACTGCAGAAACTCGAGCAGGGTTCATAGAAGAATGTCCCATAAGGCGGTTTTGTACAATGTTTTTTGTGTGTAGGAATTTAGTTCAGCAGGCACCTGAGAAGAAGGGGAAATATATTTGTAGCTAAAGCTGAAGAACTAGGTCAGTTTGGGGTTTCACAACTGATTTGCCTTGAAGTTAGGAAGTATGGAGACTCTTGGACTAGATGTTTCGGGTTCGTATCTCCCAGACACCCATATGGTTTGGCAAAATCCCCCAGATATCTATTAGTTGAACATACTCACGCAGGCTACAGTGGGGTTATGTCTGTCAATCTTTATATTCTTTCTGGTATAAAGATCTCAAAAAACCTGTAAAGCAACCAAAGAATACGTAAGGGTCATGGTTTGCACGGGCTGAGATTTAGGGTCATAGTTCGAATTGGTCAAAGGGTCAGAGGTGGATTTTGATACCGCAAGGGCGTGTAGAAGATCAGAGGTTGATTAGAAGCGCAGCCTTAGAAGGGGGATTTTAAGTTATTTAGCAGGTGGTAGTGTATTCTGTACATAGATTCATTCAATTTATTGGTTGGGTTTTAGTTGGCTGAAGAAAGAACTGTCTGCAGGTATTTTGTTGTTTATTCCAGTTCTAATTACTAGTATTGTAGTAGGAAGGCCTAATTTAGTTAGCTAAGCTATATTCGCTAATTTAGAATGAATTTTAGCGTTCTGAGATCTTCAGTGTTGTGCTTATAATGTTTTATGTAGCATTCATGCCTGCATTAATGACTTAACTGATACTGCAGTGTGTAGAAGTTTTAAGTTTAACTTTAAAATTAGATACTTGCAAATTGCATGAGTAGTTTCCGCAGTTTGGGAAATGCAAATGTATCCCCTTCTTGTAATCTCAAATCTTGGATTATATACGTGACATATCTGCAACTTTTGCTGGGAGCTTCCGTATAATAAGAAATAAAAATAAAAATAATTTTCATATCGGGATGTATCATTATTTAATGGATTTTTGCGAACTTACATCGAGTTGAGTCCTATCCTATTCGACTTATTAACTGAAAGAGCTCTAAATCATACTCAATTAACAACCTTATTGACTGACAAGCTTTACCGACTCAATCAAATACTACTTAGATTATTTTATTTTCAACTTATATGAGTGTTTCTTAACTTAATTGGATTGGACCGACTTGTATTAGAGCTCTAAATGCTATTAGATAATTACTCATATAATCTCGTTAAAATAGTAATCTACCTGGAATAGTATATTTTGTTGTGATAAATTTCTAATTTTAGAAATTGTTTGATTGAACTGACGTGATAATATATGATAATATAAATATTGATAAAATATATTATAATTATGGAATTCAATAAAAATGTGTTCAAATTTATCAAATATTGGAATTTATGGATCAATATATTAGAGTAGTTTAATGTGCTAAATTTATTTTTTAAATGTGAGATAAAATTATCAGACTCTTCCTAGTCGTAACAAATTATCAATCATTTTAATAAATTAATTAAAAAATTCACGTTATCCACATCCTTTCATTTAATAATTCAAATAAAAATATGTGATAAAATATAATATCACTCCTTTAAACTAATATCCTAAGTGAACAAACGCTTCGATAAACAGCGTGTCAGAGAGACACATCCCGTGAAACTTCTAACCCATTTCTTTTCCTGCATAAACCTTCACTTTCGTATCACTCCCTGAATAAAATTATCACGAGTCTCTGATATATTTTACGAGCTCAGATTTCGACCAACCATGGCGTTTTCATCCGGTTGGACGTTCTTACTGCTATTCTCATTCGCCGTCATGGCTTCGATCTCCGGTTTTGCTTCCGCTTCTGAATCCGAATCGAAGGAGTTCGTAGTAACGCTAGATCACTCCAATTTCACCGATTTCGTTGCCAGGCAGAAGTTCATCGTCGTTGAATTCTACGCCCCTTGGTACCTATTCCGTACTGTTTTTTAAATACTCTTGTTGTGCTAAAAGATTTGCTAATTTAGGTCTACTGTTGTTAATATGCATGATTTAAATTTAGTATCTGCTTTTCTGTTACTGCTCTTTAATTTTGCTGTAGATGTAGTATGATCAAATTTGTAGCTGATTATTCTGCCTGTAATAACTGGGGATTTAGATCTGAGATTGTTGCAAATGATCCTAGCTATTAGTGAGCTAATTGTTGCTTGATTATTGCTAATAGTTGAATATATATTGATTACCACTTGCTAGAAAAAGTGTTGGGCTCTGTTTAGCATACCTTATCGGTCACTTTATCTTGAGCTTATTTGATCATTTGAACCAAATAAATTCGTCACGTGAATGTTCACCGGATGACCGATCATGTGACTGATTTCGGAAGCTACTTTAACTAGCTTATTATAAAATAAGTCATCTGATCGGCTTCCAGTCACCTGATGAACTATCGGTCACCTTCTCAACTATTTTTGCTAAACAGAGCCTTAATAGTTGAATATATATTGATTACCATTTGCTAGAAAAAGTCTGATTAAGAAGTGAAATAGGCCATGATAATTTGATTGATTAAGAGATGAAGGTGCAGTGATGTGATTTTGTGAAGTTGATTTTGATAGTTGAATAATTATATTCAGCTACTGATATGTCGAGGTAATGTAACAGGTGTGGCCACTGCAAGAAGCTTGCCCCTGAGGTACTAATCTGAGCCTACTTCTAATTAATTTACGACATTTTTAACTTCACTGTATGTGATTTTGAGTTCTGTAGGTCGCATTTCATGTGTTATGTATATTGTGCATGTGCAGTTTGAGAAGGCTGCCTCTATCCTGAGTACGCTTGATCCTCCAGTTGTCTTGGCAAAAGTGGACTCAAATGAGGAGAAAAATAAACCTCTTGGCAATGCATATGAGGTTCGAGGTTTCCCAACGCTTAAAATACTGAGATATGGAGGCAGTGTTGTTCAAGAGTACAAAGGACCGCGAGATGCTGAAGGCATTGTGGATTATGTGAAAAAGCAAAGCGGTCCTGCATCCAAAGAAATTAAGTCTGCTGAAGATGCTAGTGCTGTTGTTGATGAAAACAAGATTCTTGTTGTAAGCATATTTTATTTCAGGTCTTTATATGTATGTAAGCATAAATGACCATGTGCTTTATTCCATGAAGTATAAATAAAGAAATTTGTCTGTAATTCTACAGGTTGGTGTATTCCCAGAATTTTCTGGAGAGAAGTTTGACAATTTCACGACTTTGGCTGAGAGATTGCGTGCTGATTACGAGTTTGGCCACACTGTGGATGCCAAGCTTCTTCCACGTGGGGACTCATCAGCTACTGGGCCTCTTGTTAGGTTGTTTAAGCCTTTTGACGAACTCTTTGTAGATTCACAGGTATGTGTCACCCAATTTCACTTGGAACATTTCTGATCCTTATGTTCTCTATTTGTGCTTCGTTTTTTTTAGAACCAATGTGCTTGCAGGAATTCGATGTGGATGCTTTAGTGAAGTTTGTGGAAGAGACTAGCACTCCTACAGTGACTTTCTTTAACAAGGATCCGAAGCACCATCCTTTTGTTATTAAATTCTTCAACAGCGCCAATGCAAAGGTGATACGCACTTTATTTTACGTGATATCAAGCAGTTGATCAGTCTTCTTGAGATGTGATCAATTTTACTAGTCTTTAATCCATCGAGCAGTCTGCCTCAATGCATGGTGGTCTTAGTTGAGTTTTCTTTCTAGTAATTGGCTGCGAGAAAAAAATAATTGGTGTAGTCATGAGTCCAAGTGTTAATGATCCTTTCATTATCCAATCAACCCAGAACTTTCTGGATTTTTTTTGGCATCATTAACTTGCCTCTGTATTTGACTTCAATTTAGCTACCTGGTTTATCTTTAACCTCGGATCTTAATTGGACACCTGAAAGCATTATTTTATCAGCGAATGTGTTGCAATTGAAAAAAAAAAGAAAAACAAACTTCTGAGGAATTTGTTCCCAAGTTTAAGTTTCCAGAAGCTCAAATTAATGACATGATTCCATAAGTCCAAGAATTTTCCGAGCGTGTCATATCAGTAATTGAAGAGATCGCAGAGTTAAAATGTTGCAATGATTTCTTACTCTTCTCTTACTTACATTTCTTCCTTTTCTCGGTCGTTCATATAAGCTTCTAGAGTATCAATGTTATTATGGATTTTTATTGTTGGCATCATGTACATGTTGGCGGAGCAAGCTCTAATTATTTGATTATTTTGGCCTTCAGCATGTCTGCTATGGTGCTTCTATATAGGCATCATTTGAATTCTACTCTTTCCCGAGTCTTTCCAATGCTCACGTAAGAAACTTTTTGCTTGCAGGCAATGTTGTTTGTGACCTTTGGCAGCGAGCTGTTTGAGAGTTTTAAATCAAAATATAATGATGTTGCTCAGCAGTTCAAGGGCCAAGATTTGAGTTTTCTTATTGGTGATATTGAGGCTAGTCAAGGTGCCTTTCAGGTTAGTGACAGCATGTTGTTCATTCGTTTATTGAAAGAATTACAATGACTTGCTGATTATTTGTTCGCTCTGGAACAGTATTTTGGGCTCAAGGAAGAACAGGTTCCGCTCATTGTTATCCAAACAAATGATGGGCAGAAATATATTAAGCCAAATGTTGAGCCTGATCAGATCGCATCATGGGTTAAGGACTTCAAGGTGATGATTCCTTCAGTTTCTTTGCCATGCTTTTGTATCCTTCCATCTGAAATGAAATTTTTAGTAGTAGTTAAAAATCGATTATGTCCTAAACTTTGTGATCTGGTACCTTTTCCATCACCATTCTCATCCGTGCATCTTTTGATTTTGATTTTGGTTTTGGTTAAGGAGAATACAGGTGTTTCCCGGTGCTTAGTAAATACAAATATCTTAATCTTTTGTAATTGGCTAACCTGTAACTATTCAATAACCATATGAAGGATGGAAAAGTACAATCATTCATTAAGTCAGAGCCCATTCCCGAAGCCAACGATGAACCTGTTAAAGTGGTAGTGGCTCACAGTCTACAAGACATGGTTTTCAATTCTGGGAAAAATGGTAAGTATCAATAGAAGAGGTTACTTATCAATAGCAGAGGTTACTCATAGTTTTGTGTGTATTGCAATCCTCATAAAATCTTCGGCTCATTCTTGCAGAACCTGTTTCTAGTTATTTGACTGATTCTTGATTTTGTCATGCTTATGTGCTTATGTGTTTATGTGTGAGAGTATGTCTGTTGTGCTTACACCTTTACTCAACTCATTCAGACAATCCTGCTCAAACTCTGTGTAATAGACCAAATGCATGTAGGCCTATTAGCTATTTAAAATCATATGGAAGAAGAAAATATGTTCACTCAGTTTATGTTGTTTCTTGTGGAACTCCGTCTTGTTTATTATGGGCCGCGTCTTTAATCTTTGCACTATCTGCTGGTGCAGTTCTCTTGGAGTTCTATGCTCCGTGGTGTGGACACTGCAAAAAGTTGGCTCCAATATTAGATGAAGTTGCTGCTTCATTTCAGAACGATGCTGATGTTCTTATTGCAAAATTTGTAAGATTCACATACTAACTTGCAAACCACATTCTATTCAACTTCGAAAGCGTCTTACTTTGCATGTTTCAATTAGATAAAGCACAAGAGTAGCAGCATATTAGAATTACATTTGTGTGATAGGTGCACAATTTGCTTCTGATGGGCAATATTATTTCCCCCTAGATTGTTTAGTGTGGATTGCAGATGAACAAATATAGCATTAACGATACACATCAGCTACAGTTCTTTTCAATTCGCATTTATTAGAAATTTTTTGCATATCCTGAGATTTTACTGAAACATTCTTTTAATTTAATATTTTTTTCCCGCATTCTCAGTCCACATTCTTGCAATTTGTTACTTGTTTCTAAGATTTAGATCGTGAAAGATATTGCCTGCATTGCATTTCACTATCCTAAAAGTTTGATGCATACATTTAACAAGGGTGAAGTATTTCTCGTCTGGTTTATCATGGATCCTTGAGCATTCCGCTACTTATTTTTTCACACTATAGACATTCGCATGCAGCAGCATATATTTATACTTCTTCCAAGTTCTATGTTTCTCCTTATTCTTTTCGACTCAATTATCTCTCTTGCTTGTAGGATGCCACTGCAAATGATTACCCACAAGACACATTCAATGTGAAAGGTTATCCGACATTGTATTTCAAGTCATCTACTGGAGATGTGTTG
>JAYMSH010000421.1:0-11341 GCA_036897905.1 Aragoa cleefii | reverse complement strand
AGTTGAACAGGAAATTCTCTTTACCAACAGAAAGACGCTGGTTCAATTCCCGTTATCTTCCAAGTTCGAAAAGATTGATTTCGCCACAAAAAAGATTGATAATCAAGGAAGTGAAAACAAAGTAATTTAACCCAAAAAACCATCCTGGTCTCTCACAAGTCAAAACTCATCTCACACATTTACTTAGAGACATTATAACATACATTAACTTCCCCCCCAACCACTCCCTGTCCAAAGAACGGAACTCGCAAGATATTGGAACCAAAACAACCTCTACGATTCTGTCTGTCCCTGGAAAGGTCGTCAAACAATACGTATGATATTTATATAAACTTAAATATGAGAGATAAGCATATTCACTATGAAAGTACGAACCAAGTCAAAGTTTGATCACCATTCATCAGAGTTTAACTTTTAAACACATTGATCGTCTTGGAAAAAGTAAAACAGCAATCAGATGCAAAATTAAAACTGCAGTAACATACCATTCACAAAAAAGTGGTATCTGTTTAGGTACACTAGCTAGCTAGGCATTAAAACCTTCAGGTGTCCTTAAAAGCAAGCAGCGGGAATGTAAACAGGCAGTTCTGCTAACACATCCACATAATAATCAGGAATTCCTAAACATTGGAACTTTACCTACATCGCCACAGCTTCCGCAGTTGTTCTTCCTGTGTGAACAACTCCATACACCTTCCCAGCAGCATCCGAACTCCCAGCATCAACGGAGACAGCCCCAAAAATGGCCCTAAAAGCACCACAAACCACAGAAGGAGCCGTGGCATTGGTCTTGGGAGAAACCCTCACAATGTTGTGCAACCCCAGACGGTTCCCATCCACAGAGCAGGACGATTCCACCTTAGACACTTGAGCCATTCGACGGTTCAAGTCCTTGGACGAAATATCCACATCATCGGTGAGTAAAGACAGTCCAACAGAAGTTTCTATCACACTCTGGCCCAAAATGCTCAACGCCTTGTTATTATACTCGGAGAAGGAGGCGTGCGTCATTGCGCGACGCAACAACCCAACATTCTTAAACGTATAACTAAGCAAGAGAAACAAGAAGCTACTTAATTATTACTGTCAATCAATTCAAAATATCAACGCAATATGAAGTTTACTTGATATGGGTTTGGAGGTTATCGAGTGAAATTGGGAAGGGAGTTGAACGTTCTTTAGCCAGAGCCTGCTTGTGAAGAGAAAATAACATTAGGTTTTGAGTTGTTATATTATTTCATGGATTCCCATTGTCTGCTTTCATACCTGGTGAAGAAGAGTAAAAGACAAGAGTAGGAGGAGGATCGCAAGACGCCGAGAAACCATTGTAAAGCCTGCAGAGGCGAACGAGGCACCGTCGTGTGTGATTGATTGATCTGTCTCTGTTCGTGTGACGATGATTGACGCTAACTTTACCTTGTCAATTGCAAACACAAGAAAATTAAATCAACAATTGTCCCTTATGTTCCCGACTTGGGTTGAGTTCCGGCGGTTTTTTGAATTTGGGTTTCGGATCTAACTTGGGTGTACTCACACTGAGATCGAATTTTCAAATATCGTTTTATCGAGTATTCAGTACGCACAGACGGGAGAGACCATCTTTCGGTCTTCTGGCAAAAAAACAATAAATTTGATTTTTAGAGGGGAAAAAATACAAAGTTGCTTTTAATACATATTACGTTTGATTTTAAATATCAGTTATTTAAAATATAAATATTAGTAATTTTTTAACGTGTAACCATGATTGATTTAAACTAAAACATCAGTGTTCCTGGCTAGGCGATTACTCCAAAAGTTCTAACTCCTCGGCGAGTAAAAAATAGTCTTCTATCGCAGAAGCCGCGTCGGATGCTTTCTCTCAAGAAGATGTTGTCGCCCTCGTTGAACCGATTGGTATTACACGATACCCATCCACCCCATAGCCCAACCCATTCCTTGCAAAATCAAAAGACAACAGAACGTATATAGCGATCAAAGAAACTTCCAAAAAAGTAGCTAGAAGGCCAGGGACAATGAAAGAATAGCGGTATAATTTGAAATTTTAGAGTCGAAACATTAGTTCTTTTAAATATTAAAATCGGAAAATTATGTATCAATATCGGTGGTTTACGTCTAAATATCAGTGAGGGAAAATTACATCCCCAAACCCTACTAGACGACCATATTTCAAATAAATCTATCTTAGTCAAATAAAAACATATAAATCCAAAAAGTGTTACAAAGTGCAAGAAAATGGCTTTTTGTGACACTTTTATTTATTTTTTGAACACATTGGGGATTTATATGTTATTGTTTGACTAAGAGAGACTTATTTGTAATTACGTCGAAAATCCTAATCCTAACTGTTAATCCTAATCCCGTGGTTGATGGGCTTAATACTTGTCCACTCCCGCTCGTAGAAAAAAAGAACTTTAAGACCTAATCCCGTGCTCCCTATCATCATTGTCATGTTGTCTGCATATCAGTTTCTCTATGCCTCTCAGTTCGTCTTCATTCCATTTCCAACAAAGGTAAGTACCCCACTTAGATGGCATTGAATCGGATAAGGACATGTATTTAATGTCCAAGTCCAGGTCCATTATTAAATACTCATGTCCATATCTAATTTGATAGTCCTAGGTCCAGTCTAAGTCAGTCGGACGGTCTGTTCAAAAAATAAAAAATAAATCAATTCAACAAATTATAATTGATCACTTGCATAATAGTATTTATAAAGTTTATATCATAAATATAACAACATGCGAAAATCAAACAATTGTATGAGATACAATTCAGACTAAATAACTTGATGGGCTTAATACTTGTCCACTTCGGCCCGTAGAAAATAAGAACTTTAAGATCTAATCCCATGCTACCTATCATCATTGTCATGTTGTCTGCATATCAGTTTCTCTGTGCCTCTCAATTCGTCTTCATTTCGTTTCCAACAAAGGTAAGTACCCCACTTAGATGTCATTGAATCGGATAAGGACGGGTATTTACTACCCAAGTCCAGATCCATTATTAAATACTCAAGTCTAAATCTAACTTGCCACGCCCAATCTAAGTCAATCAGATGGTCAGGTAAAAAAAAAATCAATTCAACAGATCATAATTTCACAAACATCCGACAAGTGCAAATTAAAATTAAATTTGACAAATTTACATAATCACAATAGTAAAAATATAGTTGCTGCAAAAACATCAACACATAAATTCAAATCAATGTACTTCGATTTAAATGATTCGTTAAATTAATTTAATGTTGGATTTGAAATTCATAATCAACAAATAAAATTTAATTTAAATAAGAGAAAGAAAACAATATATCAATATCATAATATGTCATATATATATATATATGGGTCGGCGCAGCCGAGTCGGATATTCGAACTAAAAAAACTACTTAGGTCCAATCCGTCGGACATGATAAATGGCCTATACCCAGTCCAATACCTAGTCAGGTCGGATAAAAATCCGACCAAATCGAGTTGGGTCGGACGTGTACCCATCAAATTCGGCTAAATTGCTATCCCTAACCCCGCTATCTTCGTCACCATATTCTTCCTCATTTCCTTAAAATTCTTTAACAGAGAATCACGAGTACTTAATTCGCGAATTAACAAAATCCAGTTCTTCTAAATTCTCGCTCTACACTCCCAATTCGCGCATTGGCGTGAATTCGACGACCTGTTGGAGCGAATTATGTGACAAAACGCCAGTCACTCTCCCCAACTCCTCACTCCACCTCCACCTTTCCTAATGCCAACAATGGCGGAAGGCCAGAAACCTACCCTGACCATACGAATCAACAACATCCCAGATTCCATCACAGCCCAAAACCTCTTCACCTTCCTCGAATCTTCCCTCGGCAAAGACACAATCTTCGCTCTTGAAATCTTCACCGAACACAACAACTGGAAGTCGAGAGGCCATGGCCGCGTCCAATTCCAAGACTCACAAACAAAACACAATGCTCTCTCACTCTCCCAGCAGAGATTGCTCCTCTTAAGAGGCTCTTACCTCTCGATCTCCCATTCCATGGAGGATATAATCATCAGACCGGTCGATTTCCCTAACCGTGTCGAAAGTGGGTTTGTGTTGGTTGCTGGAGTCATGACGCGCAGTGACTGCATTGGGGTTTTGGAGTCTTGGAACGGGGTTAAGCTTTGGTTCATGCCTGAGAGGAACAAGCTTGAGTTCTTTGTGGATGCTACTGATGGGGAATCTTATAAGCTGGAGGTAGGGTTTGGAGACGTGATCGAGTCGGTTGGCTGTTGTTTGGATGGGGATGTTGATGATAACAAAGTTAATTCCATTCTTTTGAAGGTACATACATTTCGCTTGTAGTGGTTTTTAACATGTTTCCGGATGTACATTTTGTTCGAATTTTCGAATGTGCAAGTCACTGGAATACTATGAATGTGATCCATGGAAAATTAAGTGGATATCTTTGAAATAGTTATTTTCCTGTGTCTTTTCTGTTTTATTTTGTCTGATGTGTGTACTGATCTGATCCATGGAAGTATAAATTAAACTTGTTCTGGGGATTGGATATAAACTCTTTACCTTTTGTCTGATAACAATGCCTACTTAGGAAAGCTGATCATCTAGTAGGAAAAGACCTTTCAGTTTATAAGTGTGTGAGGGTTGAATGTAAAATCAGAATGTATTTGGAGAAAGATGGATAAACAAAGCATATTTGAAATTTCACATTTCCGTATAATTATTTTTGAATCTATGATAATGGAGAGTTGATGATGTTTTGGACTTGTGTGTAAATTATCTAACGTATCTGTAAATTACAACAAATTATTTTGCAGTTTGCCAGCATCTGTGTTTTGCTTAGCTAAATGGTTTGATATGTGATGCACATAATTTGTCTGAATAACGTTATTTCAGTAAATGAATAATATTAGAATCATTTATGTTTAGATTTCATGCGTTCAAAATTACACATTCTTTGTTCTTCGGAGTTATTTTATTTACTATATTATTAGTATGAATTAAGAAGTAGTGGATCGTCGTTTGTTTTGTAGATTAAGCACGCACCGAAGGTTTTCAAAAAGGTTTCTGGACCAAATGTTGCATCAAGATTCAAGAAAGATCGGTATCACATCTGCAAAGAAGATTTTGACTTTCTTTGGGTCCGAACGACCGACTTCTCAAAGGTGAAGTCGATCGGATATCTGTCTTGTCTCTGTTGGGGGATTGAGGAAGAATCGTCAGGCCTAGACACGTATGTCTCTTTACCATACTATCGGAAAGATGTAATGAAACTATCACTGGAACAAGGAGTTAAATTTCCGCCCAAAGATTTAGTTCCCCTAATTTCGAACAACTCGGATTTCAGTTTACCTTATGAGGTCCTATTTCAACTCAATTCACTTGTACATGCTCAGAAGATGAGCCTTGCTGCAGTTGATGCTAATCTCTTCCAGGTACTTAGCACATTAGATATGGACAGTGCGTTATCAGTTCTAAAAAAGTTGCACAAGTTGCCGTCCACTTGTTATGAACCCATCTCATTTATAGAAAACCAATGTTCCGCTATGAGCTGTAGTGATGAAAATATTACTTCCGCAAGGAAAAGGAAACTAAAGGATCACATGATGACTTGTCACAGAGTGTTGGTTACGCCTACAAAGATTTTCTGCTTAGGCCCCGAAGTTGAAAACTCCAACTATATAGTTCAGAATTTTGCTTCATGTGCTTCGGACTTCATAAGGGTTACATTCGTTGATGAAGATTGGGGTAGGCTCTCTGCACATGCAATCTCAACGAGTATCAAACGAGGCATCTTTGCGAAGCCTTACAGAGCAGGAATTTATCAAAGGGTTTTATCTGTTCTTCGAGATGGGATTGTTATTGGGGACAAGAAGTTTGAATTCCTGGCATTCTCTGCCAGTCAGCTGCGCTCAAATGCAGTTTGGATGTTTGCTTCAAATGATAATGTGAAAGTTGAAGACATTCGAGAGTGGATGGGCCGCTTTAAAAAGATACGGAGTGTCTCGAAATGTGCAGCAAGAATGGGTCAGTTGTTTAGTTCGTCCAAGCAAACTCTGGAGGTCCGTCCTCGGGATATCAATTATATTCCGGATGTTGAAGTGACAACTGATGGTGTGAAATACTGTTTCTCTGATGGAATTGGAAAGATTTCATCTGCGTTTGCCCGAGAAATTTCTAAGCATTTAGGTCTGTTTCCGCACACCCCATCTGCTTTTCAAATCCGTTACGGTGGCTATAAAGGAGTGCTAGCTGTCGACAGCCGAATCTACAAGAAGCTTGAGCTAAGGGGTAGTATGCGTAAGTTTGAGTCCGATAACTATATGCTTAATATCACCAAGAGCTGTGGGTCCATGCCCTGCTACTTAAATCGAGAGATAATTACACTTCTGTGGACCTTGGGTGTAGAAGATGATTCATTTCTGGCCTTGCAAGAAGAACAGTTGCAAAACTTGGGAAAAATACTGACAGATGCTGAGTCAGCCGCAAGAGTCTTGGAGAGCACTGGTGGTGATGTTGTGAAGAGCACTTTAGGGAAGATGTTGGTTCGAGGCTATGAACCGACCAGAGAGCCTTATCTGTTGGAAATGCTTCGGTCACATTTTAAGAATCAGGTCTCTGATTTACGAAGTAGGTGTCGCATCTTTGTCCCAAAGGCTCGTGTGTTGGTTGGTTGCTTGGATGAAACAGGAACTTTGGAATATGGCCAAGTTTATGTCCGATTAACCATGAATAGGTCTGAGCTACAATGCCCTGAACATAACCTTTACCAAAGGGTGGATGAGAAGACATCTGTGATTAAAGGTAAGGTGGTTGTCACAAAAAATCCATGTCTTCATCCGGGTGACGTTAGGGTTCTTGAAGCCATATGGGATGTGAAATTGGAGGAGCTTGGTCCTGTAAATTGCCTTGTTTTCCCCCAGAAAGGACATAGGTACGTTTTGCCTCACTTTCTTTCTTGTCCATTTGGTAACTGCATGACACATGTCACCGACTATGGATGTTAGATACAGTTACAGTTACTACAGATTTGAATGCTCTTGTTAAGTATCTCTGGACTATACACACACACACACACACACACACATTATACTTATGAATGTACTGGTTATCATTTTAAAAATACTCTCTTGGCAGTCGTTGACTTGTAGCATATGAAAATCACAGTGACCTTGTTTCTTTCATTATCTTATTATGCGTTTTGGTTTAAATTAGGTGCAGGATGCTACACCTATCAAATTTAGGAAAATTTTCCAATTTGGTACCATAAGTATGCCCACCCGCCGCTTTGGTACCATAAGTTTGCTATAATACCAACGTTGGTACCATAATTTTCGATTTCTGGTACCAATTTGCCGGAAAATGCCACGTTTCACCGGCGAACTAAAAATTAGGGCAAATTCGCACCCAATTCGCATGGTCCAGCGAATTAGCCCTTAAAAAGTAAAAAAAAATAAACAAAAAAAAAGCAAATGAGCCCCATTAATGGAGCTGGAAAAGCTCCTGACCGGAGCTATTTACAGCTCCTGTCAGGAGTTTTTCTAAGCCCCCAGCCGGAGTTGCTACCCAGCTCCCGGCAGAGATGGGCAGGAGCAGCTCCATTAATGGAGCTTAGCTCTTTTAAAAAGAGTTTTGATTTTTTTTAATTATTTTTTTTTAAAATTTAGGGATGAATTAGGGCCCTAATTCGCAAAAGCGTGCGAATTACCTAGATTTTTAGGTCGCCTGGTTTTTTTTTTTTTTCGCCGGAATTTACCACCGTGGTACCAAAATTGCAAGAAATCCAAACTTATGGTACCAATGTTGGTATTAGTAAACTTACGGTACCAAAGCGGCGGGTGATTATAATTATGGTACCAAATTGGAAAATTTTCCTCAAGACTTCATATTGTTATATGGCTAACTCAATAATATACTATGTTTTATGGATGTATGAATAGTCTACATTTGGTTCCTAAAAGGATAATTTGAGGATAATGGAGTAATTATTCCATTCTTTGTTTTGGACTTAATATTTAATCAAAAACATGCACCGAGTAAGAATAGATTGCAAGGATGATCCCTGAGTTTAATACAATAACCACAGTAAAGCTCGTTGATTTATGTGAAATAGGACCAAATTCTATAGGTTTATGTACTCTCCCGTCTATTGTTTGATCTGTAAGTTCTCTGGCAACGTTAAAAGTAGTTGCATGTATGTATGTATGTGTACTTGTCTATTTAGTGGGAGCTATTGTCTTCCCAACAGTAGAAAATACTGATGGGAATTAAATTGAAGGACGCTGGGCATATTTGATTAAACTGTTATTTTCAGGCCTCATCCAAATGAATGCTCCGGTGGTGACCTTGATGGCGATCAATACTTTATAAGCTGGGATCAAAATCTCATCCCACCTCGAACTGTGGCCCCCATGGACTATACTGGACGCCGACCACGTAATATGGATCATGATGTCACATTAGAGGTCGGTAGATTCATTAGTTTGTTACGACCTACATATTTGTAATGCTTCTATAAATTAAGTGGTTCTACTTCTGGCTCGTTTTTTAATCTGACTATGGCTCTGTGAAAGAAAAAATAGAAATGAGTATCAGAAAAGCTAATGATTACTTGAGTTTTCAATATATTATCTACTGCTTTTAATTCTTTTTTATCTATTTCAATATACTTTACTGCTATAAGGTTTTGCTAACAACACTGACTTCCTGAGACGGACTCTTCAATCTATTGCTGCAACTTGTACGTAATGCTTCTTCCTCTCCTTTGATTTCAGGAAATTCAGAGATTCTTTGCTGAGTACATGATAAGTGACACTTTAGGTGCCATCTCTACCGCACATTTGGTTCATGCAGACCGTGAGCCCGAGAAAGCTCTGAGTGAGAAATGCCTCGAGTTAGCAGCTCTCCATTCAATGGCTGTTGACTTTGCGAAAACGGGAGCTCCAGCTGAGATGCCCAGAGAGTTGAAGCTCAGGGAATTTCCAGATTTCATGGAGAGATGGGAGAAGCCCATGTACATCTCACGGGGTGCGCTAGGCAAGCTCTATCGCGCCACGATCGAGTTCCTTGATCAGGCCAATGCAAACACAGACTATTATTCAGTTCTTCAAATATCGGATGCTTATGATCCCGATCTTGTTGTAGATGGTTACCAAGCATTCATAGAGGCTGCAGAGAGGCACAAGGAACAGTACCTAGATAGCATGGAGACACTAATGAAATATTACGGGTCAGAGACTGAGATTGAGATACTGACTGGCGATTTGCAAAATAAATCTGGGTATTTGCAGCGTGATAACCGGAGATATGGAGAGGTTAAGGATAGAATCCTGACTTCTGTCAAGAGTATGATGAAAGACGTGAAGGGTTGGTTCGAGAGTAGATGCAGTGGTGGCGGTGAGCAGCAGAAGTTGGCATCGGCCTGGTATCACGTGACGTACCACCCGACTTACTGTCACAGCAGTAGCAATTGCTTGGGCTTCCCATGGGTTGTTGGTGACGTATTGCTGGACATAAAATCGGCTAGTCAGGAAATGGCCGCCGTCAACTCAAGCCATAACTGACTACTCTTTCATCTCAATGATTAGTGGTAGGCTAGGCTGGGATCCTGGGTAAAGTACAAGCATCAATCGTTTGTGTGTACTTGTCATTTAATCCCTCGACTTCCTTTGGTCGCTAGAGAACTCTCCCCAAGTAAATAATTAGTACTTCCTCCGTTCCATAGAACCATTTGACTTGTTTTTGGTCAATTGTTGATTAAAAAAAGGTCAAATGAGACTAGTTCTCCGGGACAGAAAGAAGGTTCAGATGACGAAAATGCTGAACATTTTGTAAACCCTGCAGCTAAATTTTCAGTATGTATGTAATCATGTTTTCGACACTGTAGCGTCATTACTGGTGTTGAGGTCCAAGCTATTCCTTCTCCATAAAAAATTGAAACATTTCCAAACGTTGCATGATGCTTCGTAAATAAAAAAAATGAAAAGTTCATAAAGAATAAGTACCATAGTTTTAAATGTTTTCATCCCGATGTGTTTTGGGATTCATGGATTTTTTAAGGATTTTAATTTACAGCCTTTATATAATAATGACTTGCTTATTTGCAATTATCCCGGTCATAGACTTGTCAGATGAGTAGTCCTCCTGGCATCAGTCTGAGATAGCACAAAAGCAGCCTTTGCAAACCTTACGTACATCAAAAGCAGTAGTTTGCCGACTTCAAGCCCAGTCGAGATTGTGACATACTTGTATTAGCACATTAAGACAAGGATTTGCATGTAAACTACATAAGATACTACTACTGATATCACACCATCAGGTATGAGTTGGTCAATGATAATTTATGACAGAGAACCAGTGGTCACCAGAACTAAAGGCAATCCTTAGGATCCAGGCACTTGAACTCAGGTAAGATAACATGAATCGATTACAAAACAGAAGAAAGATTCCGTGATCCTGATATCTATTAGGCAACATAGTCACGACAAAGTACACAAACTACAAAATTCCATGCAATGCATATCGTGTGTCGGTATCACATTAGCATATCACATTTATGTTTAATTGATAAAATAAGTTAACAATTTCTGAACCAGCATACTACAGATATTGTGTGCCGATATCAAATAGCCAATTTATACTAGCGGATACTATTTATGAACATCCGTTACTTTTCAGTACAATTTCCTAAGATTTATTAAAAGGAGCCAGTGTAATCATACCTAGTACGAGATAGGATCCTCAACCGTAAATAGGTTTGATGAAGCCCCATCTGATTACTATTTACAAGTTAATTTGGTATAAAAAAGTGGCTGTTGCTTCACATAATTTGGCAACATCTTCACCACCTTTTATGGTAGCATAATCCCCAATTATGACTACAAGTGACACTTGGGGTATCTTTAAGCAAAAGAAAAAAGGAACTTATGTTTTTCTAGGTGATATGTAGTACAATATAACTAAGACATTTTCTTTCATATTACATAGCTACCTTCCAAAAAGCAGCAAACGAAGTTAAGTATCGATTCTGGTAACAAGAATTCCATTAAAAGATCTACTTCAAACAACAATTCGCAATTAGTACAGAGTGTAACAACATATCCGTTAGATGATAATAAAGATTAACCTAGCAACAAGAAATTCAGCATTCAAGTAATCTAATTCCTTTCACTTGAAATATTAGGAGAAAAAAAAAGAAAAAAGAAGTGACGTATCAATTTTCTTTCAAATTTGTGTCACAGACAAAGAATGCAGACAAAGTTGAACAGGAAATTCTCTTTACCAACAGAAAGACGCTGGTTCAATTCCCGTTATCTTCCAAGTTCGAAAAGATTGATTTCGCCACAAAAAAGATTGA
>JAYMSH010000420.1:0-11346 GCA_036897905.1 Aragoa cleefii | reverse complement strand
AATCTTACCTAGAAGAAGCGCCAAATCTCGTCAAGAAAATTAATTCCGGATGCCTACTTCCAGCGGATCGCATTCTAGTTCATATTGTTGAACGTGTTCTGACTCCATGAGTTTCTTAGTGAATGTTATGTGACATGCAGACTGCGTTCTAGTGTATTTCGTTGTTCGCGTTCAACGATCAATCTGGAAAATTCTTTAGCTTCGTCGTTTTTCAGGCTTGTCTCCCCAAAATTGCTTTGTTTCCTCTGTAGCACTCGCCCAATTGTATAGTTGCACATTCCAAGCTCATTTTCTTCACTATTTTCTCCAAAATACGTCATTTTCCAATCTTTTTTTTTCCTTGACACCTAAAAATCACAAAAATAATTAAACAATGATTTTATCCTAATAAAGTATAAAGTTCACGAGAAACGTAAATAAATCTCGGCAAAAAGTTATCGATGAGACGGTGCACATAACAGCTCATCAATGATGACATGGGAAAAGCGTAACTGATCTTTAAGTACACACTAGTAAACACCTTAGGTATATACAATAATCAACAAATCGAAATGTTTTGCCATTTTGTATCATAAGTATTACCCTTTGCTGAAAATGTGTCGTATGTTTAGCACTACCACGAAATGTACAATAAGTAACGGAAAATTCTATAGAAATACGCCACGACGTCGCTTCACGAACTAGAGTGTTGAGTCTAATCCGCTCACAATTCGATGAATTTTGGCGAACTAGTAATACAAAAGTTCAAAAAAATAAATAAATAAAAATATTTGTAAAAGTTTAAATAAAAAAGGTGGCATTGGTCAAAATTGGTAGTAACAATCACTACCACGAGCACCACCAAATCGAAAGGTCTTGGTGATGACCACCACCACCGCATCGGAAAATGGTGGTGACCATCACCACCATCACCGATCGGCTACATCAGATCGGAAGGTGTTGATTGCCACCATCACCTCCACAACGGAAGATGGTGGTGACCATCACCGCCACGAAGGATCTGCTACAGATCAGTGGTTGTGTTGGTGGTGATGGTCACTAACTTTTTTTTTCATTTTATTTTTAACCTTTTTATTAAGTTAGTTTTAAAAATATAATCCTTCGTTTCTCTTTAAGTTTCTCATTTTTTTATTTTGACTGTTCCGCTAATAACTTCTCATATCATAAATAGATTTTTTTGTCTTCATTAACAACTTTTCAATACTTAATTAATTATTTACTCATCTTTCATTCACTCTTTCTCCTACTTTATTACTCATTTATATTGATTAACTATTCAAATAACAATTACTGTCATTATTTAACACCACATTCTAGTGTCAAGTTTTTGTGAGAAATTTCGACGGAACGAATAGAGTATTTTTTAAATCGTCGAATTTTGGACGCATTAGATTTAAAACCTAGTTTGTGAACTCACGCGACACATTTCGGTAAAACTTTTCATTGGAATTCTAAAATTAATTTTTTTCAGTAACATATCGTAATAGTGATAAACATACTGTACATTTTGAATTAGGTATTAATTATGAAAACTTTTCGCATCTAATCTAATAAGTTTAGATATTCAAACTTCATTCGACAGGATATGTATCATGTTCTATTTCTCATAGATTTGGTTTGTAAAACTTAAATTCAAACTTGCAAAACTTATATTCAAAATGCTTTATTCTCGATACACAGTATATCAAACTTGACGCGTACATATCTGCAGCAGCACAGTATATCAATAAGAAAGCAAAATAAAAAGAATTGGAGCAAAGTCAACAAAAGTGACTAGCCGAAAATTGTGCCGACACCTGAACAGTATTCTTGACCAAGTCTCTCAACTAATTCTATCTATATTTTGTCTCTCTCTTCGATTCTCGTTCCGCAAAGGTTCATGTCATAATAGTATATAACTATAAATCATTTATATGCATATAAATAGTAACGATGTAACATGAACCACGATTGACTCCTTATAGACTATAGCAATGTCTTAAAAATCAAATTGAATTTGACGGTCAGGCCGGTCTGATCGTTGATTCGTAGGTTAATCGATTTAGTCCGAAATTTAAATTGATATTCAAATCGAAAAGGTCATAATCAAATTTGACCGTCCGAAACCGGTTGAAACTTGTAAACCGGTGACCAATGAAGTATCGGTTCTTATAATTAATTAAAGAAAGATAAATTATGGAAAGTAAAAATTGAACCCCCTCTATTAGATTCATAATTTTAACTAATGACCACTTGACTACTTATAATTTCAGACTTTATTATAAACATAATATGGATACAACTATATAAATATCAATAAAAATAAGAAATGTATATATAACGGCTAAATAACGGTTGAACCCGATCGGATCCGATCCAACCTATTTTAAAGGGTTAACGATTCGGTTTTCGGATTCCTGTTTTAAAACATAGGCCTATAGTGCATAATGCCGCATGACTCATGACGATGTTCTTGTGTGATAGGAGCTGAATTTTGCTGATTTAAATTAAACTTAACTAAATGAAATTGAGTTTAATAACTACTGAATTGAACATATAAAATTTAAATTATATCAGCATATTTTTTTAGGTTAAAGAAAATATTACCAACTGCACCATCTTACTCAAAATCTTTGAATGGGATATGTTTTTATAAAAGATTGAGAATATAAGAAATCCTAGTACTACAAAGTGAAAATATGTCGAATTTCCTAATAGATTGAGATAGTGACAATGCAAGGAAAATTGGAAAACCTTAATCTCCTCCAATTTCTGTTTCCAAGATCATTTGGCTTTTCCGGACACAAAAGAGTCACTAGAAGAAAAAGGGAAACATATTAGACAGATGACAAAGAAAATAAAAAATTTTATATACGTAACCAACAAAAGAAAAAAACGGTACGCTTACCTAATTTTTGTGGAAATTTTTTTTCCTTCATACTTTAAACTAACATGGAGATTGTTTTTATACTCTAAGTTGACAGATTAATTTATATACTTTATTTTATAAAATCTGACAATTTATATACTCCAACCTATTTTCCTGTCAAATTAAATCTAAATCGATCGGAACGCTGACAAAGTTAAAATTTTGACCAATTTATACTAATCTAGCGCGTGTAACGCACGTGCGCGTTAATTTAAATAATAATAATAAAAATAAAAAAAACTTATTAAAGTGCTTGAAAAACATGGGCGAAAAAATAAAAAATAAAAAAGAACTAAAAAAATCCAAAAAAACCTTATTAATCCATTTTTTGGTTTTTTTTGTTTTTATTTTATTTTTTTAATCTGTGAGTGTGTGTGTCACACACGCTAAATTAATATATAAATTGACCGAAATATTAACTTTGCAAGCATTCCGATCGATTTAGATTTAATTTGACAAAAAAATAAGTCGGAAGAATATAAATTGACAGATTTTGCAAGATATAGTATATAAATTGGCAAGTGCCAATTTAAATTATAAAAATCCTCTCACTGTCAACTTAAACTATAAAATTTTTCTTTTTCCCATAATTATAACTTGATATTTTAAAAAATGAACAACATATAAAAAAATTATGAACGTTGTTTGTGTACGAGATTTAATAGAAAGATGATAATTAATGGTGGTGGGTATAAATTATGTAAGATAAGTAATAAAAAATGAATAGCTAAGAGAGATGATGGATAAAATATGAAAGAGATTGGATAAAGTATGAAATAAAATAATAAATAATAATAAAGTTACGGAGAGAAAATAATAGAAATATTTTTAAGGGATAATGATTTTTTAAAATGGAAAGAACTTATCCGGACGGAGGTGAAGTACTATTTTTACCTATAAATTTGGGAGTAATAATTAGAAAGAAATAAGACGGAGAAAGGAATACTAGTAAAGACCCAAAGTCCAAAACAAACAGCAAAACAAAACCTCTTCAATCAAGCGAAATGTTTTCCCCTATTTTCTCCATTTCTCCTCTTCTGAGCTCACCTTCTCTGAACCTCTTTCTCTCTCTCTGAAACCCTTTCTTTGTTTCTTCTAGATCTGTCATTTCCATTCCATTCCAATCAACTCAATCTCAGCTCCACAACACTTCTATCAACCAATTCCACCCCAATCAAACCTGCTTCCAAAAGCAGCAGCAGCAACAGCAGCGCGATGAGAGTGACTTGCTGTTCGGTGTGTCAGAACAAGTACAACGAGGAAGACCGTTGCCCTCTCCTCCTCCAATGCGGCCATGGCTACTGCCGTCACTGCCTCTCTCGATTATTCGCTGACTCAGCTGACAACTCCGTCTCCTGCCCCCGCTGCCGCCATATCTCCACCGTCGGAAACTCCGTCTCCGCCTTGAAAAAGAATTACGCCATCCTGTCGCTAATCCAGGGCGAGGACGAGGATGAAGACGAGGATGATGATAATGCTAATGATAATAATGCTCGTGTAAATTGTTGTGGAAATAGTGAGGGGAATGTTAATAATACTAGTGGAAATGTTGTCTATGGTTATAGTAAAGGGAGTAGACGAGTTGAGGAAGGGTTTAGTGGCGGTATTTTGGATATGGGGGTTCATAAGGAGGTTAAATTGGTGAAGAGGTTAGGGGAAAGTAGTAGTGGTGGTGGTGGTGGGGGGAATAGTAGGGTTTCGGGGGTGGAGCTGTGGACGGTGGTGGTGTTGGGGAGGGAATGTAAGCATAAAGTGGCGGTGAAGAAGGTGGAGATCGGGGAGGGGATTATTACGGATGTGATTTGGATACAAGGGCAGCTGGAGGAGCTGAGGAGGAAGTCGATGTGGTGTCGGAATGTTTGTACTTTCCATGGGGTGACGAGGATGGATAGGAATAGTCTTTGTTTGGTGATGGATAGATGTCATGGGTCCGTCCAGACTGCGATGCAGCAGAATGAAGGACGGTTCACTCTCGAACAGGTTCTCAGGTTGTTTTGCGCTTCCCTCCTGTACATTTATGTTTCATGAATTTTATGTGCATGCATCACTGTAGATTGCCTGATCATGTGGTGGGATTCATCATTATTATTCAGATAAGACTTGGACTTAACTTGATATCTGATCAGTATATGAGTTTTGCATATCATTAATATTTCATCGCTCAGCTGCGCTTTATTTGTAAGAAAGTGTTATTTATGATCGATGTTATCGTTGACTTTTCTTCCTGAATAGGAAATATTTATAAAATATTTGTTATGTTTGTGACATTCCAATTTTGCCTTTACGTCCCTCTGTGACGTATTCTTTGTCGGATCTGATAAAAAGAATGAATCAACTGCTTGGCAAATGTTTTGTGAAGAGAGAGTTTCTATTGGTCTGTATTCGCTTAGTGCATCGGACATATTGTGCTCAATGGTAACACAACACTTTGCCTGCGCCGCAATGTGATCTACTGCAAACCAGATATGGGGCCACGTCTTTAGCTAGAAAACTAACCGCGTGGAATTGAGAGTACTGTTGTGATACTTCTTAGCCTTCAGTTAGGAATTAGGAAACATGCAATAATTGCTTTAGCTGCAAAATTTTCTAGTAATTAACAAGTTCCCTAACAGAGTTGGTAGTTTCTTCTCATTTATACATATTTTAACTAAAATATTTAGGTGTGTTTAGTGCTCAATTTATCTGAACAAGTGGTCTTGATATCTGTTAGATTCTAGTATTTCTTATCTCAAGGAACAGAAGTCTATAATCAACTTGGTTTAACTTTAGTCATGACGTGATCGATGTTGGACGATTCCTATTGGAAAGAGTAGTTTACTATAATATTTTTGGTAGACTTTAAACTGTTGCATTGGTTTGCTTAGATACTCCAGTAACTCTCTCATCAAAGCTCTACTCAACTCTCAATCTCCACTCCATAGGCGAAGAGTGAAAACCATTTAGATACGTACGGATTCAACACCCTGTGATCGAACTTCCTGCTACTAGTCATGTTGAATGCATATGAGCAGCATCTAATTTTCGCAAGAATCATGAATTTTATAGCATTTTAGACATGCATAGATTTGCTCTATTTAGATCACAATGTAAGATTCTCCCTTAAAGAAGCTGCTTGGTAGTCCAACACCTGTCCCCCCGCGTGCGCGTAAAAGAAAGAAACAATAGGAAACATGATAAAATTGCTTTTCAAGAGTTACAAATTGTAGATGCTTGAATATGTTAAATTTTAAATCCTTATGAAAATCTGATCCCTGTTGCAATTGTCTTTCTAATATTTAAAATCCTATAGAATAGTTGCTCAAAACTTGTGAAAAAAGAGGGGTTGGTCAAATACTATTGTTTGTTACTGCTTATTGGGGATATGCAATGACTGTTGCTTCAGTGTATTACTTGTTACTCTTATGTCCCATGTGCCATAGGTTTTATAGAAATTTCAAAAAAAATAAAAATACTTAGCTTCAGTATATGTGGGAATATATATAATTTGAGAAGATGCACATCCCAGAATCTCTTCTTCTCTTATATTTACAGAATAGTTATGCCAATGGCTCTTATTGATTTTCTTGGGGTTCATACATACTCGTTCTGTTCTGTTTGTGTATTGGCCACAATTATGTGTAAGGTTCATAACTTCCTCTGATGTATCGTCTACACCTTAAATACAGATACGGAGCAGATATTGCTCGTGGGGTTGCTGAGCTTCACGCAGCTGGTGTTGTTTGTATGAACATTAAACCATCTAACCTTCTGTTGGACGTGAATGGTCATGCCGTCGTTTCTGATTATGGGCTTCCAGCAATTCTCAAGAAACCTGAAAAAGAGTGTGAATCCTCCCAAATCCATTCATGCATGGACTGCACCATGCTGAGCCCAAATTATACTGCCCCAGAGGCATGGGAACCGGGGAAAAAGTCGCTACATCTTTTCTGGGAGGATGCTATTGGCATATCATTAGAATCAGATGCCTGGAGTTTTGGTTGTACGTTGATAGAAATGTGCACTGGATCAATACCGTATGTGAAATATTCCTATAGTGTTCTTCTCTCTCTCTCTAGGGAAATGAACTTATGTAACTTTAATTTGTTCCTTTGTTCAGATGGGCTGGCTTAAGCGCTGAAGAAATATACCAATCTGTTGTGAGGGCTAAACGACAACCCCCACAGTATACAAGTGTAGTCGGAGTTGGAATACCTGTTGAACTGTGGAGGATGATTGGTGATTGTTTGCAGTTCAAGGCATCCAAGAGACCCACTTTTCATTCAATGTTAGCAATTTTCCTCAAACGCTTGCAAATGATTCCTCGGAGTCCTCCTGCAAGTCCTGGCAAGTAAGAAGCTACGTTAATGCACTGGCCCTCCAAATTTTCCTTGTGTTCTGCGCTCGGTTACATTTTTCATCCAAGAACAAAGTAGTCATTAGGATATGTTGGTTGCATCACATTCCTCGGTGTCTATGTTTTTGTATTCTCTTTCATTAATGCATTTAGTACTAGCTGATTTGTTTAATGAATTTAGCATCCACTTCTGCCCCATTTATATGCAGTGACATACCTGCGAAACCTGTAATGAATGGGGTGGTTTTGTCACCATCAGCTATTCCGGATGTTCCACAAACAAATCCCAACTTGTTACACCGCCTTGTCTCTGAAGGCAATGTCAGCGGAGTTCGGTAAGGGTGTTTTACGCCAGATATTCTGATTTTATGTACAAATTATGTTTATCTTTACATTCTGTTACTTTGTTTCACGCAGAGAGTTAGTCGCAAGGGCCGCATCAGGACGTGATGCCAGTTCATTACGCTCATTACTGGAAGCACAGAATCCTGACGGCCAAACCGCTCTCCACCTGGCATGTAGACGGGGCTGTGTGGAGCTTGTAGAGTCAATTTTGGAGTATGAAGAGGCAAATGTTGATGTCCTCGACAAAGATGGCGATCCTCCTCTTGTTTTTGCTCTGGCAGCTGGATCACCTGAATGTGTTTGTGCACTTATTAAACGCAATGCTAATGTGAGGTCAAGATTAAGAGAAGGCCTTGGTCCATCAGTTGCTCATGTCTGTGCCTTCCATGGCCAACCAGATTGCATGCGAGTGGGTTTCTAACCTTCTTTAAGTTTTCATAAGCGAACAAAGACATGAAATAAAAGCAAATCATGGTGGATCATTGAGTACATGACCCCAAGTCAACAGAGACCAATGGAATAACATGCATCTTTATTTATATTTGAATAAGTATCTTTAATGTACTTTTTTAAACTGATGAGTATTTTTCACTTTTTTTATTTTATGGCAATAGGAGTTATTACTGGCGGGTGCTGATCCAAATGCAGTTGACGATGAGGGAGAATCTGTTCTTCACAGAGCTGTCGCAAAGAAATACACTGAATGTGCTATTGTCATAATGGAAAGTGGAGGCTGTAAATCAATGAGTGTCCTCAACTCCAAACGTTTGACGTAAGTGTAAATTCATCTTGCCAGTGAAAAATAATATGGTTCTACCTTCCTGATCATGATAGGGGAAAAGATGGCTACTCCTGCAACTCAAAAGAAACTGAGGAATTTTTTTTCTTTTCAATTCTTAATTTTGGAAAAAATCTTGCTTGTGTTTTATAAATGGAAATAACGATACCGGGCAAATACATACGTTTTTTTCCTTTTTCTTTCTTTAATAATGTCTATCTGATTCTTTTTTAAAAAAAATTCTAATTTTTTATTTTATCTTAAAAGAAGTATCTAGAATAAAGTCAAGGAGAACATGGAGTAGGATCTGCCCTTGGACTCCAATTCCGAATTCTTTACTGTTTGACCAAAATGACAGAAAAAAAGATGATAATAGATCATTCCCAACAACCATCAGGTTTCAGAACATGCAATGATGGAAGTGAGCTTGGATAAAAGCTTCATCCAAAGCTCCCAACAATCACTAAACAGATCTTTTCAAGTGTCCATGACATACTTGAACCAAGAGCTCCTGGAGTGCGTGTTAGATTTATAGTCTCTCCTGGAACCCGTCATCCTTTCATTGTATACCCCCTTTCTAGGTTCTGATTGAGAAGCTAAAGAAGTGTCACTAAACTTACTGCCATCCAGTCATAGAACATCACTCCCCGTGGACCTCCTTATAAGGAATAAAGGGAGATTAAGTATTAGAACTAAATCATTGTTGAGGTAGACTTCACCCCCTCAGTACGAAGGAATTTCAATATCAAACACTACAGAAACTCAAATGTAAAATGATTTGCATGATTATTAGCTTTAATTGATGCCTTCAAGTTTTCTCCAGCAAACTGAATTAAGTCATGAATTTATTAAATATTTTAGATTTTGCATATCGAGGGGATATAGTTCTCCTGTAGCAGGCATTTTTCCAAGCAGCACAAAGTAGTTACTGATTTTTAAGGACCTGTATTTGCTGAGTTGAATGCTAATACATGATGTGTCAAAGTTTTCGTTCACACATGTGAAAAGGATCCAAGGCATGCATATCTGGTTGAAATTTGGTTTCTTTTATAATTCCTTAGATCTTATTGTTACATTCGTTAAACCAAGCGTGGTCTCAGCATTCTGGTTCATGTGGCCTAATCGAACTACTTAGGAATTGGGATAAGAAACTCAGTAGGGATTTTATTAATTCTGTTGATAACTAAAGGAAATCGATAATAGGAGAAGCGTGAAAAAAATCTTTATTTGTGTCCAAGGTAATTGTTTACCATAATTACTCACAATATGTATTATCAAACATTTTATCTGTTAGTATCTTTGATGGATGTGGAGTGTCTTGTCATTCCCTGTTTCAGATTGTACGTCTATTGTTATATTCTCTTCATATTCAGCCCACTCTTCCCCAACTCTGCAAATACAACTGTGCAGAATAAGGAAATAATACAATAAGCCAAATAGTGCTTCTTTATTGAGATTTTGCAGTGTCAGTATATCTATTATAAAGTTGTGGTTCTTAAGGAATCAAACATCTTTGTCTGAATTTCATGGAATTGTCCTGAGGATTGGCATACACCCTAAGCCTCTTCATTTAACAGGCCACTGCACTTGTCTGTAATGACATGGAATGTAGCTGTTGTCAAGAGATGGGTTGAACTTGCATCCTTAGAAGAGATTGCTGAAGCTATAGATATCCAGAGTGGTGCCGGTACGGCTTTATGCTTGGCGGCTTGTGTGAAGAAAGATCACGAATCTGGTACAAGTTCAGTTCACTTTTAGTGATTGTTTAATTGAAAGATCAGGAATTTTCATTATGTAGATGTTTATATTTTTCCTTTCATCTAGAATGCTCTTTTCTGCTATTGACCTTTGTTTAAATACTTTAGAGGGTAGAGAATTGGTAAAGATACTGCTAGCTGCTGGAGCAGATTCAACAGCTCAAGACAGCCAAAATTCGCAAACTGCTCTGCATACAGCTGCTATGGCTAATGATGTCGAATTAGTCAGGGTAAGAGGCTTGAGTACGATGGACATTTCTACTGCTCCTGTTGTTAAATAACGCCCTTACAACATTCGGCAATTATGCCTGGACTTTAATTCTTCAATTATTCGGTCTGGGAATTTTTTCCTTACAACATGTCTTGCCAAATTTTATTTTCCAGATCATACTGGAAGCTGGTGTTGATGTTAATATCAGGAATGAGCAGAATACTATACCTCTCCATGTGGCATTGGCCAGAGGTGCAAAGTCTTGTGTTGCATTACTTCTATCTGCCGGCGCGAATTGCAACATACAGGTTGGCTGTTAATTTTCTTATTTTTTTTAGGAACATTAGAATTCCTCAATATGAAAAATATATTAGCGGTTGGTTTATGTTCTACGTAAAATGTGTAATTCTGGTGTAACAATAGAGCACGTCAGAATGTTCAAACATACGGGCATATCTGAGAGATTTTACTTGGAACAACCTCCCGGTAGTAGCTTATGGACTCTTTTTTTTTTTTTAATTGAGCTTGAGCTCTCCAATTATTCAGACTTTGCTCTTTTGAAGCTTGCTGCACATTAGGCATCCATAAGAAGATGATATTTCATGAGTTTGAACAAATATGGTTGCACATGCTTGAGTGTTGCATCTAGCTTATCTTAGTAAGACAATGTCTTTGTGACAGTTTTATTGCGTCTGATATGCTGTTTTCATCTTATCTTCAGGATGATGATGGTGACAATGCTTTTCATATAGCAGCAGACACAGCAAAGATGATACGTGAAAACTTACAGTGGATATTTGTTATGCTTAGATATCCGAATGCTGCAGTTGATGTTAGAAATCACAGGTTAGTTTCTAACAACTGTGTAAACTTTTTAGTTTGTGAGGCTTAGTGCAAACTACTATAATTTCGTGCAATTGTCCCCCCTCCCCCCCCCCCCCCCCCCAAAATAAAAAAAATGCATCTCCAACACGAAGATCCGTTCCCACGGGTAGAAAAGGGGGGAACTCTTTG
>JAYMSH010000419.1:0-11346 GCA_036897905.1 Aragoa cleefii | reverse complement strand
AAATGAGCTACATTACTTGTTCAGTACAAAACATAGAGTGTTTGGTAAAAAAAATCGGATGCTTAGTGCAAAACACAATTTTATTATTTTGCAATAAGCGTTTAATGTTTTCATGGGAACAACCGATGTTTTAAAATACTTTTGAATTTATAATCAATAAAATATTTATATTCATCATATTGAGTGTTTACTACAAAACATCGGATGTTCAATAAAAATCATCAACTATATTATGTAAAACCCATTAAATACCCCTTCTTCAACCTTTAACCTCCACGAACTCACCACCACCATCTCACAATCACAAAAAAAGCCACCAAACATCCATGGGAGCTCAAGCTCCATGAAAAAATCGGGTCGAATTTTCAAATTCGGTTCAAGAATATCCGGTCAAGGGTAGCAAGTTGCCACCTTAAGGGCGGTGGTTCGCCACACATGTGCGGCGAGCAATATCTCGCTGCTATAATAGATGATATGTTTTCAAATTTTCAATTTCTTGTAATTCGCGGATCAATCCGATCCGGTTGGGTGGATCCGCGAGTTTCTCCATATTTTGGGTGGGCTGTGGGCTTGTGTGGACATTTTAGAGTCTCATTAACTAGTCAATCTTTACAAATCTTACTTAGAAGAAAATAGAAACTAGATGAAAATTTAGAAAACAAGAAAAGGAGTACACAACAACAACAACAAAAGGAAAAAGAGGACTAGGAAGAAAAGAATAAAAATAAGAGGAAAGAAGCAACGTCTGAAAAATGCAAGGAAAAGTATTCTTCATCTTCCATTAAAAACACCACTAAAGATTTGGCTGCTCCCTCCAAGTGATGCTTCCCATTCTATGGAAGACATCCGGATCCGAGACAAAGCGATTACTACTTCACGCATTTCTGGCCTGTCCATGGCTTCTTCACTTAGACACCATTCTGAAATTTCAGCCATCTGAAATATCGAAAGATTTTAAACCATGTTATTCATTCCGTTCATACAAATTAAGGTGGGAGATTATGTGAGACTTTTCAGTTGCATTTACCTTGTACACATCATCTGGAGGATAATTTTCTTTTAGATTTCCATCTATAATGGAGTTCAATGCAGTCTGCGGATTTTCAGCGCTGAAGATCCTGTTAACCTGGTAAAATATTTTTGATGAAGTTTAGACAGCTTATTGTTTGTCATGGAAAAAAAAAAAACTGTAAACTTTCACTAGTTATTCACTTACAACTGTGATGAGTGATTTCAACCTATTTGGCTCTTTGTTGTCACGGATGAGTGCACGTTGGCCGGTTATTAGTTCTGCAAGAACTACTCCAAAAGCGAATACGTCAGTTTTTGTAGTCACCTGCAGCTCCTTCACTGACCTGCCAAGTTTCATTTACTTTGATTCCTCAAATGTGATATTAATGAATATTTTCTTCTCAACATTGATAATAGTCACTCTAATCAATTGTTATGTGGTCTGTAACGCTTACTCGGGTGGAAGATATCCGGGGGTTCCAACCAACCGAGTTGCTATCAACTCATCTTCGTTGGTTCTGTTAAGAAGCTTTGCCAAACCAAAATCTGCAACCTGTAAAATGGATCTAGATGCATCAGTTGTTGAATTTTAATCTCATTTAGCCCGTGTTCTATTCGCCTGATAGGAACAGACCTGAACTGAATTGATCTGAACGGAAACTGAATTGATTTGAAAGGGCATTTAATGATTAAAAACAACTGCAATGAACTGAACTGAACTCACTGTTTTTCAAGTTAAAGAGAACAGCCTTGAAAGCTTAAGATAGTTAAAGACATTGGACTTTTTGTTATTACATAGATATGATATCAAGTTTAGAGCAGATACCTTTGCTCTAAGGCCTTCATCAAGCAAGATGTTGGTTGTTTTTATATCACGGTGAACATATCGCGCCTTGGTGTGATCATGGATGTACTCAATGCCCTTTGCAGCATCAAGTGCAATTTGCGTTCTTGCGTTCCAAGAGAGGGGCTGGTGACCTGATCCATAACCTCCGATTTAAAAACTAACCATCCAGCTTTGTTGAAACAAAAGAGAAAACAGAATGTTCACTAAATAATAACAAAAATGCGTTTGAAATTACCTTTCAACAAGGGATCATGGAGATGTTCGCCAAGAGAACCATTTGAGATGTACTCATAAACCAAGTAGAGGTGGTCGTCACCACTTGCATAACCCAACAGCTCCACCTATAAAGCGGACTTGACAAAATAATCAACGAAATCTTGTGATGCATCATCGTAAAAACTCGGTTGTCTGAAAAAACAGTTCAGTACCACATTAATATGATGTATCTTGCATAACACCTTGAGCTCAGCAAGAAACTCCCTTGATAAGTTAGATCTCATCTTCTTGATTGCCACCTCCTAATATCAACGTCGTTTAAATTTAGTTATTAATTGACTGATTTAGAAAGAAAATTAAAAAAATCGACAGAGAACGTTCAGTTACTGTACCAGCTCTCCTAGCACGCCATAGTACACACTTGCATATCCACCCTGTCCGATTTTTCTAGTTTCATCGAAGTTGTTTGTAGACTCTACTATCTCTTCGATACTGTATAACATTGGTCTCTCTGAATCAAAACCTGTCATATCTTCAAAAAATTGCAGATTCTCAGTTTCTTTTTCGGTTCTATTATGGAGCTGATCAAACAGAAATCTTTATACTAGAGAAAGTTGCTTCAATAAATTACCGTCCATCTGTTCTTTATAATACTGTTTATTCTGCATAGACTGGGACTTAGTAACACTTAAATTCTTCGAGAACACGCTTGGATCTTCGTCATTTGGTCTTCTGCTTCTCTTTCTCCTCACAAGGATTACGACAAAGACGCACATGGAAAATACAGTTACACTTGATATTATGCTAACAATTATTATCCACATGTACACCTTGCTCCCTGAATGCCAAAGCCCGAAAAAAGTAAGTCAAACGAACATACTTAGCTGTTCAGGAATTTATACTAATGTTCTTTCGGACCACTGTTTCTGAAGCTGTCATATAAGAGTCTATTTATTGCACAAGAAAACTCGCAAAACAGAAGAAAATAAGTGCTTATTTGCAGAAGCTTCCCGTTCGGAGAATCTGATTCTGAGAAGCAGATCCTGAGAATCACCTCTCACAGACAAATTTTTTGGTATGTTTTTAATCCCTAACTCTGAGAAACTGTTTTTGTAAACATTGTTTTTACATAATCAGTTTCTCGGAATTGGAATTTGAGAATCAAAAGCTTTTGCAAACAGGCCACGTATGCCGCTCCCTTGTTTGAGACGTATACTGACATGCCAAGCTCAATGAGCTTGTCTTATGCGTGTTTGTGACATTATATTGCTAATACTTACCTTTCTTTGCAGGTGGAAATCCAAACTTCTCCATGGGAACATACAAGAGCCATCCAACATCGATATAAGACGGATTTGAAGCCAAATATGTGTTCATTTCCATGATCCCATCTTCGTAAGCCGTGAGCAAACTCGAAATAGAGGACAGTGTATCTTGCGCCTGAACTGTATAAGTAACCACAGCTTGTGAATCATTATCCACACATCCACACAGAAGATGCAGAGTTTTGTTAACTCCAGTCGTTAAATTCGTATCTTGCCCCTTATCCCAAACCTGTCCACTGAAAATCTGATTTGATACGTCATAAAAAGTATCATGCTCCTTCGGGTCATAAACTACATCATAAAAATATCCCTCAGTACCATTAACATTCGCGCAAGAACAATTTACAGGCATCAGGTAATCTACTCTAGTAGAATATTTGACACTCTTGATTACTTGACCCGTTCACGGAATATAACGAGGCGATCTGATCAACCTGGAGACCATTGTGCTGATAAAGAAGAGCGGTACATGACGGGATATTTGCTAAACAAGTAAAAGGGTACACATTATTGCTTACGGCGGAGATTTTACAGAACAGGATATGCAGAAGAAAGAAACAAAGAAAGAATTTCTTAGAAGCCATGAAAAATTTGGCCTGTAATGGGAATTTGAGAGGAGAAAGGAAAATAAAGCATTTGAGGAAGAAAGGCAAAATAAAGGGACGAGGCTTATTTAGGCTCTTCCATTTGTCATTACACGCTCGTTGGTTTATTCCCTAATAGTACTTAGCAGTTTTTTCGATTTTTTTTATGAAAAAAATTCATACTTAATTCTGTAAACTAAGACTTGTAACCAATAATTTGGAAGTATGGAACAACTAGAGAAACAAAAGTATGTCGATATTTACGATTATGTTCCTGTTTCGACGGGCAGGGCCTGAGAGAATCCAGGGCATTACCTTCTGTAATCTGTGCCTAGCATATGGCAGTAGATAAATTCAATGAGATCACAGCAAATAGTCATTCATAGTAGTACTAAGGTTACATCTGATTAATATTTTTTTGACCTTAACAAGAGTTTGATTCCTTGTCTGGGACTTGGAAAAACCAGACCAAATTTTAAACCTGCACAAGAATTATGAAGAAAGATATTCGGCTCAGTATTCCATCGATTGTTCGTAGTTTGTCTGACTGCAGCACTCCTCGGTTACGCAGGATAAACTGCAGTTGACTGCAGCATGCCTCGGTTACCCAGGATAAAAAGTTTATTAGCATGTTGAATAACAATATATCAGACATATATGTCTTCTCTGTACTATGAAACTGTAAGATGAGGTGAATGGTTTCAGGTTAATCAATCAATGGATTGCCATATGTTGCTAAGAAAGCATTTAGACTTTCAAACAGCTGGCTGATTATAAATTAATGGACCAATTCATGCAGCAGATGATAATTTATATAATTATATTATGTCCATTGCTTTCATCATTTATTTACTATTTTTAGTTTAAACAAAGAAAAATCTTGATTTGACCTGAAAACTATAGACAAATGCCCCCTCCCCCGGCAATTGCAAGTATGGGAAAGTCATTTTGGGCTGAGTGACAGGGAGCCGTGGACTTCGTTTGACACCTGTGGTCAATCTAAATAAACGGTCGAGATCTCAATAGCGCTAAGTTGCAGAATCTAGCACCTGATAAAACTTATTAGACTGCGCCCAATGCAGATGCTACTGTATAGTACTCCCTCCATCACTCTAATGTTATCATACTTTAGTATTTGTCACCAAGGCAACTCACTTATAAATTATATTAGTAGAAAATTTATCTATAATATATTTTTATAAATTTTTTATCAATATAGTTTAGAAGTAATTTATAGTCAAAGACGACGGCATGTCTTTTCGTGGTATGACATAAATAAGGGACGGTGGGAGTACTAGGATGTAGGTTGAATAGTTTAAGTTCTATGTCGGGTTCCGCCCAAAAGTTACAGGAGCTAAAACTCAAATGCCTCCCGCGTGACTTGTTATATGTCTCTTTATGTTGCAAAGACTCGATATATATGTTTCTCCTTTTCTATAATGAATCTAATCAGAATCGAAAATAATAATTGAAGAATATAAGAAGGTAAAACTTATTTTTAAAATGAACCAAAAATACTCAAACAGGAGAGAATTAACCAAAAGTTGACAAGCTAAGTAAGAACATATGGTCCTCTGATTTAGATGGAAGTCCATATTCTGTCACAAGCTAAATTTAGACATTTTGAGCAACGATCCTTACTCCTAGGCCTAAAAAAGGATAGGAATCCCTGCCATTCTCTTAAAATCAACTTTTCCTATATAGTACAGGCAAAGACATAACTGCTACACACGCTCCACAATTGCAAACAACTACCGTAGCGAAAACATGGCAGCCAGAGGAAGGATTATTGCGCTCATGCTCATTTTAAGCGTAATCCTCCTCCCTCTGCTCTCCTCCGCAGCTCTCGATGAAGACAACAATGATAAGCAAGCCCCCGCCCAGGACGGTGATGATCTTCAAAATTTATTCAAAGATTTAGACAAAGGTGATTTCTTCAGCGACAATGGTGATGATAAGGACAAGAAGGACGACAAGGGAGAGGAAGAACCTGCTAATCCTGAACCCGAACCTGGAAAAGGTCCAGTACAAGGTGCTGACAAAACCGTCGAACCTGCACCAGGGGGGTTAAGAGTGGGATTCTACGACAAGACTTGTCCTCAGGCTGATAAAATTATTCAAGAAACCATGGATAAGATTTTTGAGAGAAATGTCAAGATTGCTCCTGCCCTGGTTCGCCTCTTCTTCCATGATTGCTTTGTCACGGTAAATTCCTTTCACTCGGCTACACATACATTTTGCTAAATATCTCTGAGTGCAGTGAATAACAATGCATACTTCTTGGGTTGATTATTATTTCCCCATCTTTTTCAAACACGCATCAGCAGGATATTTGCATTATTATAACCTCACTTGCATATTGCAGGGCTGCGATGCCTCCATCTTGCTGGAGAAAACCCCAACGAGAGAGAAAACAGAGAGAGAAGCCGATCCGAACGGAGCATTCGTCAGGGGCTTCGAAGAAATTGAAGAACTAAAAGGTGCACTTGAAGCCGCATGCCCTGGCGTTGTATCCTGTGCAGATACACTAGCCTTTGCAGTCCGTGAGTCCCTCGCACAAACAGGGGTCCCACGCTATCCACTACCTGCGGGACGACGGGACCGGCGAGTTTCCCTTGCCACAAACGCCAACCGCGACCTTCCATTCCCAAACTCCTCAGCTCAAGATATGATCCAGTTGTTTACTAGGAAAGGGATGACTCTTGACGACTTGGTTGTGCTTATTGGTGCACATTCCATAGGTGAGGCTCACTGTGAAATTTATGGGCCTCGGTTCGGGGATCCAGACCAACGCAAGGATGTAAATCCTCAGTACCTTGATCAGTTGCACGTGCAAGCCATCTGCGTAGATCGCGATCAGACTCTGCCATTTGATCGATTGTCGCAAAATATACTGGATGCAGGATTTTATAAACTGCTCTTGCAGAAGGAGTCTTTGATTGAATCGGATCAAAATCTGGCTAATGAGCCTAATGCAAATGCAATTATGAAGAGGTATGCTAATGATCAGGAAGGTTGGACGGCGAAGTTCACTCAGGCCATTAACAAATTGGGAGCACTTGATGTACTTACGGGAGACCAAGGAGAAATCAGGAAACAATGCAGGGCCTTTAACTGAAGACTTTCAATATGTTCTGGATAAGATTTTGCACTTTTTTTTCACTCTTGCTTAATATATTGTACCTTCAACTTTCAAGCATCCAAGAGATTTATATAACGGGAAAAGTAAGTGTGAAGGTGCAATTCATGTAGAGAAAACTGACAAAAATTCATACAAAAAAGATAACCCTTGTCTCGGCTATTTATTATTGTAACAGTAGATTTCGAAACTTTAACTCAGACAGAGATTTTTCTGCTTTAGGGAACATACAGTCCAGAAGAAAGAGTCCATCTTTAGGAATTTAATACAGTAAAAGATCATCTCCAAGTTCTGAGATGACATTCTCCACTGTAGTCAATATTTCTGAAACAGTCACAAAATCAAGCTATTTGTTATTAATGAAGGAAATGGCATCAGTAGTCAGATGAGCGTGCTGAAGATAATGATCGGTCGCAATTTATTTATTCATTATCATTAACCTCCTCATGGTTCATTCATGTAAATGCAAGAGAATTATTTGTTCGTGTAAAGAGCATACCTTTAATAGAAGCTCCTTCCAGATATCGCTGCATAAAAATAAGTTTGGTAAATTAATGAAGATCTCATTTATTTTGAAAAAAATATAATATTCTCTTAGAAGTAGTGACAAAATCATTGCAACAAGAGAATAATTTATTCTAGTAGAGATTTTACCATGAATTGGGCTTTCAGGTCTTCCTGAGAATCCTTTGATTTGGCTGCAGGCAGACATCAATCAACATAGTAAATCAGCAGAGTACTAAAATGTCAAACAAACAAAAAAACAAAAAATGGTACAATATAAAATGCTAGATCAGGAAACAACCATCAACTGCGGGGCAACAGTTCTTTAGCAACTCAGTGAAACTGGGAGGCAATGCCGACATTGTCTCTGTGACTTCAGGGTCTTGTGGCCTTCCATGTGATTGGAATTTATGAGCTGCACTGGAGTTGAAGCTTGGGATCTTCGGCTGAATGTTATTGTCTGCTGATATTGTATTTTGACAATATCCTTCGGGCCTGAAAATAACTTGAGACTGCTATCATATCATCTTTTATCATTTGTTCTCCAATGTTTGTTGCATGAAGTTGTGAGAATGGAACAAACCAAGTGTTGTTGAGTACCTATAGGCTTCAGGGTCTTGTGGCATTTCATGTGATTGGAACTCTTGAGGTGCACTGGTGTTGAAGTTTGGGATCATTGGCTGAATACTATTGTCTGCTGATATTGTATATTGCCAATCTCCTTCAGGCCTGCAAAACAAGGCAGAATGCTATCAGATTTCACTTTTATCAATTGGATATAAATTTTTCCCCAAAGTTTGTTGTGTGAAACTGAGAAAATAACAGACCCAGTGTTGCTGCATACCTATAGGTAGGCTCCTGAGAAGGTACAACCTCAGCTTGAGATGACAATTCAGAGCATTGAAGGAGCTTCACACTTCCATGACCCAAAATTTCCTGAGGAGATGTGTTTGAAGACGAAATGGAAGCTCAATAAAGTTTTCAATCACAAATGGTAGCAAATGCTGACTAAATTGCACAAACACTCTAGTAAAATGTGAACCTTCAGGATATTCATGAACTTTTCTGCCTCACTCGTACCCACAAAATGCAACGCAAATTTCTGAATCTGCAAATAAGCACAAAGTTTCGATGATATTTGATGACAATTCAAATTACAGACACTCAAGATTTACCACAGAAACTAAATTTGTTTACATGACATGAATTACAATTGTAAACTTGACATGATGAAACGCACAATTGGAGAATGCAACAATTAACTGTCATTCTAATATGTCATGTATTTCAGTTCTTCTGTACACTGATCCACACATTGGATATGTAACATATGTTTATATGTTTGCAAAGCTTATCAGACATTTAACCACTTGCCTGGCCCTCATGATCTTTGTAGCTCATAAAAACAGCCCTGCTTCCTCTTGCAGGAAAGCCAGACACACATGAGACTTGGGGCCATGAGAAATGCATGTGAGAGACACGATGCTCTTCCTGTTGAAAGCATCAAGGAACTGACTTACAATCCATTACAGATTGGCAACATAATAAAGGACTCAGTAAATAGTTAATGGTTAAGTAGGATGAACATAGTTTTCTAGTTTTGTACCAAAAAGATCCCCTGCAACAGTATTTCTACACTTACAGTCATTCAGAAAGGCAGCAGATTAGACCAACTGGTGGGGAATAACGAGATCAACAAACTTCTTTTACAACAACTCATACATTTAGACTTAACATAGAAAAAATTCTAGATTCTGACAAAAGTCTAGATTCATGCCGCCACTGCAAATACTAAATTACCAGGATGTGTAAGATAAAAGAATGTCACAAAGCATCAATTAGATGCATCAAAGGCCGAGAATATCATATTTTGAGCAAAGGGTGCACATGTTCGCTCCGAGCTCAAATTAAATAAGTAGACAGTAGTTATGCAGTTTCTTAAAACTTCAGATGAATCGACTGCTGAAGAAACGTAAGACATTATTCTGAGTTTGGAATGACGGACTCGAGAATAACTAAACGGTTTATCAACATTGTTGTTTTTAGAAGTAATATTAGTGCCTTCTCTACCACCAAGCGTATTTCAGAACAGGCATAACAGTCGCTTAGAATCGGGAACCCGTTATCTTGAAGTGGATGAGTGCTTGGAGCTTGAAGAATGAAAAAGAAATTCATAATCATCAATCTTCATACGTGAACGATATGATAGGACCAGTATGATCAGGATCAAATAAAGTTCAACAGCAAGGATAAAGCGTCAGTTACAAAAATTTAGCAGTAGAACACATAAAATGGGGATTGAGCTTATTACTCGTAAAGTTCTTAAAAGCATATGCGCTAATTCAATCGATCACGCAGTCAGTCTCATCATCATATAGCGACTTTCTATAACAGGAATTCATTGACCAAAACCTGAATCAAGGTACGACACTAATCCACAAGGTAAATCGCTAAAAATATACAAAACAAAAACATGGAAAAAACCGAAATCAGATCGATCTGTTTCAGGTATCGTTTCTGTAGCTGGATCAAGGTACTACTCAGCCTAAGTGTCTACTAAAAATCAGAAAACCTAAAATTAACCTGATCTATCTGATTATCATTTCAGTACCTGGATAAAGGTACTAAATCAAAACAACAAGGTATAACTCCCGTAAATGTCCGCCAGTATTTGAAAAAACTAAAATTAAGCTGATCAATCCGATTCTCACTTCAGTAGCTGGATCAAGGTACTACAATCAAACAACAGTGTACAACTCTGCATAAATGTCTACTTATAAATCGTAAAACCTAAAACTGATTTATTAATCCGATTATCATTATCAAACACTCCTCAAAGTAGTACAACGATACGTAAACATAATGAGTATAGAATTGAAAACGGCACAAGTATCGCTGGCTGTGAATTTGAATTTTGAAGTTACCGGAATCCAATGAGGAACCGAGATGACGAGGACAGCATCATCCTCTCCGGTAGATGGCGGCTCGTAGATGAGTTTGACGGAAGCGGAGGCAGTGGCTGTGGAAATCCAGCTACCACGGCGTTGCTTTTTGACGGCGGAGGAGAGAAACGTGAGAGAAGGATGAGTCTGCGGGAAATCGATGGAGCTGTAGCTGACGAAACGTGCATACCTAACTTGCCACTGCTCGATGATGGCGGAAATTGGTTGATTTTGATTCGGGTTTTCTACTTCGGAATGGGTAGTGGTGGAAATTGAAATCGATGATCCCGCCATTTCGAAACTTTTGGGAATGGGAATAATTTTTGTTGTACTTGGTGGCCTTGTATACTACGCAAGGACGAGTCGCGTTATGAATCAGGTGTGAACATGGATTAAAATTTCGGATTCAAAGTTAATTTCGGATTTTTAAACATCTGAGAAAAGTTTCACAACTTATTGCAATGTCTCATAAACAAAACTATTAAATTTAAATAGGAAAAAAATATTTCAAGTGATTTATTGTCTCGACTCCATTTTTATTTCAATTCAGTAGGCTGAAAAAGCGATACGTTTCGATATTTCTCGGACAGTCTCTTCAAGATTTTAAACCATAGGTGCGAAAAGGACCATAAATTTGTATGTCACGACTCACAACTGAAATCACACACAGAACAAGCGTTAGCGAAAACGTACAGCGTAAAAATTCGAAAAAGAGTGAAAGCGCGATCGCATATGGAACACTTATAAAAATATTTTTTAAATTATATATATATGTATA
>JAYMSH010000418.1:0-11355 GCA_036897905.1 Aragoa cleefii | reverse complement strand
TTTTCTTAAAACATCTGTTCAAAAATTCCCCCAAATTATCTGGGAAAAAGAGTATAAAGTACACTGTCACAACCCAAGAACATGTATAAAGGCAAAACCAACACTCAAAATAACTACAGAAAGCATTGGTAAGAAAATGCAAAAGTGAAGAGAAACAAAATTTTCTCGACACCTTAAATTAACTGAAGAGGGTAAACTCAAAATATGGCATTGCAACCGATCGGACTATTGGATTAGCATGCTTGCTCAAAATGCAGATGAATACATGATCATACTACCAGGCACCACTGAGCAATATATTTTGCGGCGCATCCAACAGTTCTGTCAGTTAAAATGCAAAGGGAACTGAGTAAAAAAAAACAGAAAATGACCCCTGTACGTTAGTATAGTATAAAGCTCCCTCAGGGGTGCACATTGCAATGTAGCCCACCCTAGTGATTGAACCATGGTTCAACCCCACCGTTCACATGCCCATTGCTATGGATCCCAACACCATTCGGGAGATGAGGAGAAGGCAATCCAACGGCCACTGGAGGCAGAGTGGGGGGATGATACAACCCATGCGTATGAGAACTAATAAGAGGACTAGCAACTGGACTTCCTGTACCCTGCTGCATGGCATGAATCTGCCTGAGCCCTTCTTCATGTATACGTGATATTGTCTCCAGCTCTTTCGGTGACAAAGCTTCCAACCCAGCACCATATAGAGGAGCATGCCTAGACATTTCTTCCTGAAGCTGAGACTCCAGATGATGGATATATTGCTGAAAGGAAAAACGAAGATATTTTCATGCGCGTTGAAGCTATCAAACTCCTCCTAGTTAGTTTCAAAACTACTGTTCCAATAAAAAGCCAGCAGCACATCCCAGATAAAAACTATTGCAATAAGTTTCTGGGAGCTGAAGATACTAAAAACAAATAGCCATAGAAGCACTCTCAGTAAGAGGCCACATCAAAGTCAATTAGGGTATAATTCATTCTCTAAATCAGCAGTACCATGCAACATATCTAGGCAACTGAAGTAAAGAAGTCAGGTACAGGTTCCCAGACAACTAATCAATCACTTTATGGGGCAGGTGATTTGCTAACGATGTACTAAACCAAAACAAAGGATTGAAATCATAGTAGCACCATTGCTATAATATGTCGCCATAGCGACTAAATAGCAGACGCTATTTTGAAGGATGGCGACACACACACGCAAGTATGTAAAAATAAAATATAGTCATGTTTATCTAATATGTAGCAATTTCAATCCATAAATAACTAAATCACAGATGTAATAGATTAATTAATTCATCAAAATTGAAATAACGTCACAGATTCAAATGAAGCATAAACCTAAGTTCTTAAACCATTGTACGTACAAAGAAAAATCTACTTTAATCATCTAATCCTCATATTCTGACTAAGGGTTGTCACTCAGTATTCAAATTATATAATTTTCATTAGAGACGAAAATAAACACTGAAAGCAGGCTGGATAAGATAGTGACGCTATTGGTTGCTATCTACACTATATTAATTAGTGAGGCATAGCGCCCACTATTAAAAATAGTTATTGCGTAGCGGCCAATAGAGAGGAGGCACCGCTACGTAATGTTTTTCGAGATAGCGGGCGCCATGTTCGCCATTGACCACTATATTTGAAATTCATGATTTTTTTTTCATTCTCAACAACAAATTATTGAGAGCACATAATCAAATAGAAACTTATTTCTCTGGTACAGAGTATTAAAAATTATGAGAAACTGATGAAGACTAGTAAGAAAAGGGTTCTTTTAAAGAAGCAAAGACCTGGCAGGCCTGCAATTTGGATTCCATCCCGTCAATATATGCCTCACATCGAGCAACTTGTTCCTCCTTCTCACGCTTCTCTCCTTCCGTCTGCCCTACTGCTTGTGTCAAGAGACGAACTTCATCCTCAAGTGATTTTCTTATCTCTTCATGACTCACGTTTTCTGTGGCAAATCTTTTCAACTCTTCATCAAATCTTTTCCTGGCCGATTCAGCACTTTTTAACCTCTCGGCAAGGACATTTTTCTCTTTCATAACCCTCTGCAACAGTCACAAATTACATTCAGCCAAAGCATCCATTAATAGAAAACCTCTGCTAATAAAACTTGAGGCTTCCAAATAACATAAAAAAGAATATGAGAGAAGGAAGAATAGTTATGGAAATCCAGGACATATCTTTCACTATTAGGATATTATTAAGTACTTCGTGCTATTTATTATAGTATTTCGAATGTCTGAAATACGGAGTTTAGCTGTGTTTGCCACCCTATAAATTATGGACTAAACTCCATATTCCAGACATCTTATTATTATTAGTGACATTGATTATATTGATTGTTGAGAAGTACTCACCAACTTTTCTTGAGTTCTTTGGGTTTTCTTTCAAAACACTAGTCGGTCACTATCAAATAGTTTCTTGAATTACATGGCTTAAACCAGATAAAAATAACCCAACTGTTCAACATAGTTGCGGAAAATCTTCAATTTAAGGAAGAACCACACAAAATATAGCTTTTATTTTTTTCTATTTCCATTTTTTTAACGGGCATTTGAACACAGAAAAATAATTTAATATTGGAAACTAATTAATGTATTCAGGATTCCAGATTTTCTAATTAACGTATTAAAGACTCCACAGATATGAGCAACACTAAAACTCAGACCTTCAATTCATCACGTTTCCGAGATTTCAATTGAGAGAGTTGTGACTCTGCATCATGGTGACGATCTTGAAGAATTTTCTTCTCAGCCATAAGCTTTGTGATTTTATCATCCCTTTCTGATCGCACCCACTCTAGTTGACTTTCAACCTCATGTATCTGTTCCGTCAGCTCCTTTCTTTCTCGAGCAAAGCGATCCACCTCAGCTCGCATTTCAGACTGCCATTCAATGCAACTGTCAGCAGTCTGTCAATTTTTCTGAACAAGCATATAAAGATAAAAAAGAATTACCTTGAGACGGCTATTAGTAGCCTCAGAGTCAATCAGTCTTTGAGATAACGCAGCTGTTTCTTTGGTGGTGCTAGCAATTTCAGCTTCTCTTTCATTGCGGGTACGGACAATTTCAGCATCAGTGGCATGTAACCGATGCCAAAGAGCTGCTCGATCAACATTAGCAACTTCAGCAATCTCCCTCATCAGGCTAAGAACAGGTTTCACTATTTCTTGCTCTTCACACACTAATATCACCAAAATCTCCAAATCTAAATCTATTTCACGACTAGCATCAGTAGTGGTTGTAGCACGATCAACAAGTCTCTTTAGCATCCTTAATCTGTGAGTCTCATCAGCATACCATTTGAACAAAATTGTATACAGAATTTTCACAAATCCTTTCACCCTCGACTCCGCAGAAAGTGCCAATGACTCGGCAAGACCAAGAATCAATGTGAAATCATCTCGCTGTATTTGCAAATGCTCAATGGCTTCACCCTCCATGACCATTTCAGACTGCTGAAAATTTTCAGCAACATATTGTGAAGTCAAATTCAATCTTCTAGCTAGGCGTCTTTCCAACACCACAGCTACAGACTGAGGAAGGAAGGAGCCACGAGCTACGGCTCTCTCAAAAGTTTGGGCAGCTTCAATTGCAAGACAAGGTATGGATAACATCTCAATGAAAATATAAATATCAGAAAAATGACAAATACCATGGAGAGCATGTTCCTCCCCTGAATGTAACTTTTCACAACTCGACCCACTTTCACCAAATATGAACAGTCCAGAAGGGGTTGGCGAGTAATTAACCCTAAAATCATCATCACCATCAATATCTCGAAGAATAGATTCAGCAATGTCTGCACAACTATTTACAGTCCGACTTAGATAATCTAAGAAGCAGGGAGAGACTTCAGAACCCAAGTTCTTCAGTCTGACTCGTATAGACCTCTCCTGTAATAAGAGACCAGGATAAATTTTTGGCAAGCTCAAAGATACCGAGAGAAAAAAAAGGGTAATGAAATGGGATTTTTTTTTTTGTGCGTACTTACAGCTTCAGGGAGATGTTGACAATGGAGGGCAGCTTTAAATATAAAATCCACAGTTGCAACAAGGGGTTCGTCATTAGAATCAGCCAAAAGCTCCAGTGATTGAAAAAGAATACGTTCCCATACTTCGCTGGTACATTCTAATTGACTGAGTGCCCCAAAAACCTGAGATAAAGGCTTGTCAGCATGAGCTATATGCATGAAAAACAAAATGAACAGAGAACTACTTCTCGAAGTGCTTAAAGCAAAGGAGACAGTGCAGTCGCTCAAAGTCTCACCGGTAAACGTAGTGCAGGTTCTGCACCCGGCTTCTGCAGTCGATCTAAAAGCGCACATGCAGCAAGTGGATGTTCAGAATGCTCAACTAGTCTCGGAACCAAGGCAACAAGATCTGATTGAAGATGCTTGGGAGCTTTATCCAGTACAAGAGCGATCTTTTGAGCTGACTGTGGTCGCCTTTTTGGTTCTGGATCTGGACCACCTTGTGGCACAGCTCCATCAAGTGCTCTCAAGGAGTTCACAATCAATCCAAGAAGCTCCTCCGACTGCTCCGGCCACCTGGTCTGCGAAAACTCCCCTTAACTCAGCACACACGTAAGCAAATAAATTCTAAAGATTTAATCGTTTAACAACCATACCTTGGACCGTAAAGAGGGGTTGTCAGATGAACCGGCAGCAGATGTATCTGGTGGATAAATATGCCGCTCAGGAACACTTTTTGCACATACGTCAGACGCTTTTGCATCGGAGCTTTGCACAACAGATATGTTTATACATTCACCAAAACCAAGGTCTAATCTCTCCCCGACAGAAAACTGAGCAGATTCAGCAATTACGTTGTCACCGTCAAATTCCAGTGGACTGGTTGCTCCACTGCCGTCTGGGGAAGGTTTAGAGCTAACATCAGAATCATCGTATGAACTCCCTTCTGAAGGTTGGCAACACTCAACCATTATGTCTAAAAGTAAATCAACGATCGCTTGTTGCAAAACTTTGACCCCCATCAACAAATTCATCAAACTGGGGGAGGACTCGTCAGACTTATTAGATTTCTTTCCATTGTTACTGCTTGATATCTTTGTAGGAAGTAGCAAGCGTTTTACTTTTGCCGGGTCATCAAGATAAACACGGAGCCCGGTCAGGAAACCAGCTATTGCCCCAGCATCCGTGAGAAGCTTCTCTCTCAGAGTGACCTGTGGTCGAGAAGAATTATCTCCATAACTGAGGTGGAAACCAGCCCTCGAGAGAAGACTTCTGAATATGTCTTCTTCATCTCCGCTCAAACCTTCACTATCATCAGAATCAATAAGTTCATCAGGGTCAGTCGTCAGGGCATCTTGCTCGTCTTCAGAAGCTAAAACCTGACCAAAAAATCTCGAGTTAAAACAGGAAACTCATATTCAATTCAATATCAAATATCAGCGGCAGTAGTTAAAGAGAAACGAAACCAGTATTCAAAAAAGACAGTAGAAAACTCATATTCAATATCATGTACTTGGTCGGCTTGACCCGTGCACCAAATACAAAAGTATATTAAACTTTTAGTTCCTGAGTTCAAAGGTTTTTAAAAGACGTGTCCTTTGTTGACATGCATGGATCATATGTAGAAAAATCATAAAGGTGAGGACAAAAAATCAAAAAATTGCTCCAGTATTGATTATATTGACCACAAAAACCAAACAAAACATTTGCCCAACTAAGCACGGCCAGAACAAAGCACATTTGGCTCCTCACTGTGCCGGGAGAAACCAAGACCACAGGTGTCACATTGTCATCTAAATTCCATACCACCCAGGGCCCTGGGCTGCTATAAAGGTTAAGTACTCTTTGTATTTTCATGATAAAGCTAAACAACCTCCACAAGCTGACAATTCGTAGAACATAGAATAAAGATCAAATTGAGAAGCATTGTTTAAACAAATCGGTTGAAATTTGTCATTGGAGGAAAAGATAAGTGCTGTGGCCTAAGAGTAAAACACAATCATGTCTGTTTTACGTTAAACCCTCATTTAGAGAGGGCATAACAACCTCCAAACAGTGCAAATAAGTTAACGGAGCCCACCATCTAATTGAGTAAGTTAAAGTCATTCCTACACAAGGGTTTGATGAGTTCTCTCCCTTCCTCAACCATTTCGGCTTCAGTTCCTACAAATCAAATGGACCGGCCCATAACCCATCCTTGACACAATCATAAGCCTATGTTGTATTAGTAGTTAGCAGATCATGTTTTTGACTATTCTTCTGGGTATTCAAACAACATTACTCAAGGAAATCCAACTGCAGAGGAAATCAGCCATAGCTGACAGTTTGGAATAGAAAACTATCAAGCTTGGGGGGCGGGGGGGAGCAAAAATAAAACTAATGAATGTGGACATCCAGATCAAATACTATAATTTGATAGATCTAAACCAAGCACAAAAGCATGAAATATCAGACAGTATAAACATCAAAAGTAAATAAATCATACCCTCCAGTCGTTCAAGAGAACTAGGGCATTTATATATTTTTAAAGTATCTGCCCATTAATCTTCTTCCATCATTAATCCAGATTCTATTTACTGTTTCAAACAATATACACACATTCTTCGTATGTAAATATAAGATCCACAGCAAATAACACTATGCATTATAAAATACTAATAAACAGCATGCCAGTGTGTTATTGCCCACTAAAATTTGAACAAAAATCTTAGGAAATGCAGGAAGATAATGGCATGGTGGCCAAGAAGACCGTGTGGGAATGATTAATGTGCTTGTGATGCGGAGAGGTGGAGAAATCACAATATTAGAAATCCCCATAAAATTTTAAGCAAATGTCGTGGTTTATAAGAGATTAGCAGAAATAAGCACATAATCGGTTGTCAGTTAATGAATAACGAAAATATAAGCCATTGTTCGAAGTTCAAAATATGCTTCTATCATCCAATGTATGCATGGAGTCGCAAAAGTTGGTCATGTGCATTCATGATAATACACCACAGGATCCACGCATAGTATTGCATATACAGTCCTGGCTACATTTTTGGGTGTAATAGGAGGGAGGAAACAGACACTGAGATAAATGATGACCTACTACTAACCTCCAGGTCTGAAAACTCGAACCATGGGCAGCAGTCCAAGATCTCACAAACAAACACAACTGTGTCACGGAGGAGAAACCCTGCATCAGCTTCTAACAAGTCGGACACCTTCATGAATTGAACAACTGAATTGTTCCATGTCTTTGTACAAATGGAAGACTCCTTCCACACAGTTTTAGATGGATTTTTCTGATTCACAATAGCCATTCTGTATTTGACCCAGAAGTTCTTATCAGGGTCACTGCCAACTGATTGATCACTCTCCAAGTATATACATATGGTGTCAAAGGACTCGTAAACTCCTGCACAACCAGGGGGTGGGGGGCAAATGCAGAAAAATTAGAATAAGCGATGAGGCAGGTATCCATTAGCTGACAAGAATTTGAATGTTCGAAGGATAAACTTTAAACAGCAACCCACCAATCCTAAGCTCACATCCACCAGCTTGAAAGAATTTGCTGAATATTTTTCTACTTTCCATTATTTCCTTGAAGGAGAGGAAGTTCTCCACCTTCCATGTGAAGGAACTCCGTTTCCCATTTTTATCCGACTGAGATGAAGCATTTCCAGCATCACTTTCTTGATCAGTGAAGTCCTGCATTATGGATGTTTCTTTCAATATAAGAACATCGGCCGAGAAGTAAACAGTATCCTGGACAAGATATCCAGACTCCTGATCAAAGAGACTAGTGAGTGTCACAAACTCACGCCAACCCCAGTCCTTTGCAACCTTAGAATAGCGATTCTGAGATTCCTTTACGACAGACTTCTCTTCCATTTTTTGGTTCATAACAGACAAGCGATGGCTCACAAAGCAACTCCAGTCACTGTTAGTATTCCGTGAATCTGTAACTTCAAGAAACACTGAAAGGTAACATGGAGGCTGAGACTGACCTGGCACCAGCAAGCATAAAAGAGGATTCATCAGCTCGCTACAACGAGTGAGATGTAAGCTTAACAGGACCGTCTAAGTAAATAAATAGCAGAAGTTCCTGTCTAAAGCAGTGCGTATGTGCCATTTATATTTTGTTCAATTAACATACGTAGTGCTAGATGGTAATAGGAAAAAATTGCAAGATTCGATCAGATTTGTTTAGAAACCGCAAATTCTGCACTCATATAACCTTCCCAATAACTTAAGAATTAACTTCACCTCAGAAAACGAATGGATGGCACATCAGTTGAAGAATAACAAGCATAACTTTCTACTTGACGTTGTGAAACTAGACTAACAAATATGACCAAAAAAGTTATTAAGTCAGAGGTCCACTTACAAGGGCAGTAACTAAGAGGATCAGGAAATAGTTAGGACATTAAGTTTTCAGCTTGTCAGTCAAAAAATTAGGTGAAAGTACATTATTATAACTAAACTCCGAAATGGTAACATAACTGTACTGCAGGTAACCCACTTCCAAGATGAACAGTAACACGTTAATGAAACTGCAGAACACATCAACATGGTGGTAAAAAGAAGGTTAGCGTACCAATATGACATAGTGAAGCTGATGCAAGAAATATAGGAGACATCTTCACATTAATTTACGATATTCTGTTCCAAACTGGATATACCATGTGGTACACTACTTATGTAAGCTACACACTCTTGGCAATACTCTCTATACTAACTTCTCTAGAGTTCCAATATTCAAAAGCTGTAATATCTGAGCATGTATATTGATTGATGATTTTTTAGGTATATACATTCTCACGAATTAACTTGCTAGTGCACAGTTGCTTACATAAACAGGCTAGTCAATAGCACATTCAACTCCAGAAAAGGGTCATTTTCCATTGAAAAGAAGCATTTTGCTAATATAACCACTTCTCAACTGAAGATACCACAATTTACCTCTTGGGTAAACGATGAGGCGACAATCCCGATTTCCTATCTGAAACCTCCTGCTTTTAATGCAAAGGCCAGTAATCTTCCTTTTCTTCAAAAGATCCTTCAACCTAGTAAAGTTTCCAATTTTCCACGTAAACTTTCCAAAATGAGCATCAGACTTCCTCACATTTCCCCCATTCCTGGCACCACTCGAAGGGGGGGTCTTCGGGAAACTACTCGTTTCAGAAATTACATGAAAAGATGTGCTAAATACAGCTGTATCGTCCAACAAGAACCCTGACTCTGGCGCGATAAACTCCGCCATCTTCATATAATCATTCCAACCCAAACTCGTATTATCTCCACTTTTGCTATCCGCAGCAAAGCGCCCATAACTATCCCGGTGCACATGGTTAGACCCATTCCCCAGCTTCAGATTCAACACCGACATCCTAAACAAACACCAGCAGCTCTTATCATTCACCGCCACTGCACTCTTCTCCGTATCCTTACTCTCCAAACACATGGACAAATACTCCACACCATTCACCACACTCTGATACACACTTATCCGCAAATTACACTCCCCAGCCGAAAAAACCGGACTCATAATCTTCTGCGTCTTAATAATCTCCTTAAACAAACTAAAATTATGCACTCTCCAACTAAACTTCCCACTCAACACACCTCCAGACACATTGCCATTCCCCTGCGAATCATAAATATCGGGCGAAAACACAGGCGACTCATTCAAAATCAATATATCCGCAGTAACAAGTACACAATCATTAGCCGAATGCAAAAAACCAACCCTAGGGTCTAACAGTGAATTAAGCGATGCGAAATCGCACCACCCGTGCGACTTCTTCTTACTCGAGAACCTGTGCCAGCTGTCCCGGTGCACTGTTTTGGTCGAATCGGATAAGTTGTCAATCGCGAGCCTGTAGCTGGCGAAACAGTCCCATTTCGACGACGCCGTATTCCTAGGGTCCATAATCTGGAGGTAAATGGAGAGGTAACCAGGCAGTGCCTGTGAGTCACCTTTCGGGTAGATTAACAGCCGGCAATCGAAGCCACCCACTTCGAAATACTTGCTCCAGAGTGCACGTGATTTGATTTTGGGGAAATTGGCGATTGTCCATCGGCAGACAGCGGAGTAGTCGCCGCGACGCTCGATGACGACAGAATCGGCGGAGGTGGTGGTGGAGGAGGCTGAGGTGGTGGAGTCACGTGGTGGATCCTCGATTGCGGCGGAGGGTTTCTCGGAGGCGCGGCGGAGGGACAGAGGTGGGGAGGACACGGCGGCGTCGTAGGAGGACACGGCGGCGTCGGATTGGTGGTGGTGGTGTTGTTTCATTTTGTATTGTGTACTATTGTTTTGTTGTATGGAAACAACACCAACACTCAGCTTAGGTTTTCCCTTTTCTTGGCACACTGTATGTAATTATAAGTATGGATATAGTTTTTCTTTTTAGTATTTTTTCCTTTTTAGTATTAATATAATAGTCAATAATTTTGTATGTAAATGTGTGTGTTGTGTGTATGTATTATCTGGTTTTTTCTGTGTTGAGGACGATGAATGAAATGTAGAGGGAAATGTGAGAGGGTATTGGTTGCTTTTCTCCATCAAGCTCAAGCCAATAAACCATGGATCAAGCTTTCCACATTTCAAGAAAGTTAAATTTTTGCAATTAAGTTTTCTAACTTCTAGGGTTTAAATTTCATTATTCGATTCTCGTTCTTGAAAAATGTACGATTGAAAGGATTGACTTTATCTCTATTAGGTTATATATATTCAATTTAAATTTCGTCTCACATTCTATCTAACAGATTTTATATTTAACTGTCATTTTTTAAAAAACAATGCTGAAATAATTACATTTATTCGCTATGTCAGCGTTGTCATCACCCATATATTTTATTATATTTGCTAATATCTAGCAATTAATTACCTAATCTTCAGTTTCATTCGTTTTAACTTATTGAGAACATTTTAATTTTACATTTAATATGCACTTGTAAAACTGTAAATATATGTCAAATATAATCAAAATAGGCAATGCATATATAACTATTGACTGTCGAATATGATTATTTTATTTGTAAGTGAAAGGTAAAAATGTAGTATAGATTATGGAGACTGAGTAATAAATCAAAATAGATTAAATTATTTGTAAGTGAAAGGTAAAAATGTAGTATAGATTATGGATAATGAGGTCTTGTTTTAATTTATTTATAAGAGATGAACTGAATTGGACTGAACTGAACTAATTTTCTCAAGTTTATTATTAACCATTTATAAATAATTAAAATAGCATTAATATTGAAATCATACGTCAATATATATCTAATGATATTTAAATCGATATTAAAAAATATTGTTAGTTAAAAATTATTTGGGTTAGAACTTACAATCTAAATTGAATTTAGCTAAATTGAATTGAACTT
>JAYMSH010000417.1:0-11367 GCA_036897905.1 Aragoa cleefii | reverse complement strand
GAAGTTTCTTTAGTGAATAAGTCCATCATTCCGTATTAACTTAAAAAATAATATCTGAAAAAGATTATGAAGAAAGCGGGCTCAACAGCATTAACATTTCCAGCGTAGATAGGCTGTAAACAAATATCCCAAATCCTTTTAGCAAAACTCCTATACGGAATATTAAAAAATTGGAGCAGGTTGATCATATATTATATATGGCCCATTAAGTAAATACGAAAGTTACAAAGAGCTTTTGAAAGTATTGTTCTGTTTTATCTTTAACATAGGGCATGTTCAGTTAATTGAAGCTTGAAGGACAATGACAAGTGGTATGACTGATGCTATGTGATAGTCTAGTATCCTAATTATAAAGCAATGTCCACGATGGCCTCACAAATCAATAAACTATGTTAAATAAATATACTAGATTTTCAGTTGATTCTCTACACTGGTGAGGAAGAAAATAAAGAATATGATCCGAAAATAATGAACAAGATCCGACTTTTCGGTACAGCTAGTCAATTTGCAGTAATGTGGAAAATGGGCACGCAGTCGGTATCAAATAAATGCGGTGAGCTCAACACAATGTACGAGCAAAATCGTGGGTCCAATACTCCAAATCTAACTTCTACCACCAAGTAAAACCTGTCTAAGACAGACTCATCACCAGTATTCCTCGTATCATATACACAGGGTTTCGGATTAGATCTAGCTGAAACGAGAACAATCTTCTGTCTGTGTAATTATTAATGGGGAAAGACAAGAAGGAAAGGGCCAAGTGAAAATGGAGCAAGGAAAGGGACAAGTGAAGCACATTCTGCTAGCGAAATTCAAAGATGGCATTTCCGAGCAACAGATTGACGACTACATCAAGGAGTATGCTGGCCTTGTCAATCTTGTTCCTTCCATGAAGGGTTTCAAATGGTAAGGCACCATCTTACTTACTCGATCCCCTTTCTCATCACACCTCAAAGAACAATACAGTTTCATTTTAAAGATTCAATTTTTATGCTTTCTTTTTGGTTTATACCTGTAATTCCACTTCAATTAGTAGTTTAAAATTACAACATAGAGTGAATAGGGTATCTCAGATACTTGGATTATCATAGCCACAATTAGGGTTGTTAAGCAATTGTTTTGGTCACTGCTGTAGTATCGCTTTTCTTGATGCTTTAGTTATCTACTTTTATAGTTCAAAAGATGGATTTGTTGTCTAAAAATGGAGTCTTGAGCTGAAATGAGAAATGTTGATTCTGTTGATTGCTACTTGTGTCATATGTGGATGAATTCTTGATCCTTATATGAGAAAAAATAGGGAGCATTTCACCTTCATCCTGTGGTTTTATCTAAAAAAGTTGCATGAAAATCGATAACAAGATTACACTGGGAATGTTTAAGAAATTGATACTTTGATTGATGATAACAACTCAGACAATACAAATTGAGTCTAGTTAGACGCGTCCTGTTGATGCTAGTTGAGTCTAGTTCTACAATTCATTGTGAGGGGGGCGAGTTCTAGAAATCGCAGAGTGTGGTCGAACGAATTGAGGCTAGTCGGCCCGGTCTTATAAGTAGACGAACATAACATGTTTTAGACGAGTTGAGGCGACTGAACTCTGAACTCGCCCTAATCTGGCCCAATTCGAGCTAAATGCCTCAGAATAACGCCTCCTATGGAACATGGAATAATGGTGGACTGTTGCTGGCTAATGCTATCTATCTACATAATCTAGTTTTTAGCAATATCTTCTTCAAGCCTTTGTTAGTTGAGCTTGGTTCTGGATGCTCCTTGGTGGTCAAGATATTGCGTTTTGTTGCACAGAGAAAAATGGCACTTCAAATTGTTGGTTTAGGTTTAGTTCTAGGTTCATGGCTAGGATTCCTCTTGTTTCATTCAAGGCAAATGCACAACCTTATAAACTGAAGTTCTAAAAAAATCATCAATTTGTTAGCTTAGTAAAATTTGTTAGGTTTAGCTCAAGAAGTTCTACAACCTAGATGTCATGTTCAGGAAGGTAAGATTTGCCATACCGTCCATTTCTATATGCCTCTAAGTTGTTAACAAGTTGTTCTGTTTATTTCTTCAACCATGCCCTTTTCTTTCTATTCCTCGCATGATTTTGAAACACTGGTTAATGAAGCTATGTCAACAAGTGATTGATTGCAGTTTTGTAATCTTATCATACTGTCTCATACTCTGGTGTGATTTGTATTTTGGCAGGGGTAAGGATGTGAGTATCGAAAATTTGCATCAGGGCTTCACTCACGTTTTTGAGTCAACATTCGAGAGCACAGAAGGGATTGCTGAATATATTTCTCATCCACATCACGTCGAATATGGGAACAAGTTGATCCCTCAACTTGAGAAAGTCCTTTTAGTGGACTACAAACCCCAAATGGCCCAACTCTGAAGTCTGCATGTTAATTTGCTTTTTCTACTTTCCGCTGTGGTTTTTTCCTGTTGGCGCTAAACCAGAGACATGTACTTTCGGAGTTTATAAGATTGTTCTTCTTTTGCCTTAACTTACACGGTCTTGTAAGACCAGAATGCTAGAGCCAAAAGTTACCCTGTAACTTTGTTCTAGCTGCTGGAAATTCTTGTATTTAGTACATGTTTGTAAAAGTTCAAACTTGAAGAATCTTAGAATTCTCGAAACAGTTTCTAGAAACTATTTCTACATAACAACCATATGATTCGCGCATATTACTACTACATATGTCGTGGAGAACTAGAGAAGTTTCATTTGACACATGTTTTAAAAAAGTAAATTTTATGCAGTTAAAAATGAACACGGGAATGGTTGTGTGGGATCTGATTACATTGTGCGGTTGAAATTGAATAGTTATTCGGAACAATTCAAAATGAAAATGTTCCCTAATTCTCCGGGACATACCAGGGAGTAATATAACTAAAATTAAACATTGTTCTTTGATAAAACCTCGAACGTTGCATACCAGCTCAACGTACACTGTTCTTGCTATTTTTATTGTTATTATTCACATCTTGTATGGATAATTCATGCAAGATTGAGTACCAAACTACCATCCCACTCAAATGGGGAAGAAGAGGAGCAAATATCCAGCACATTGAGCATTACTGGGCGTAGACTGAAACTATCATATTATCAACCTACATCTTAAGGAGACTTCCTAAATGTGAATGGGCTCGTCATATGCTGCCATAGCAGCCTCCTTCAACGCCTCACTCATTGTCGGATGTGCATGACATGTGCGAGCAATGTCCTCACTCGACGCCCCATACTGCAATGCCAAAACGGCCTCATGAATGAGCTCACCAGCATTTGGTGCCATAATATGGACACCCAGAGTCTTATCCGCTTCCTTATCCGCAAGTATCTTCACCAATCCCTCGGCATCATCAATTGCCTTTGCCCTGCTATTTGCCAAGAATGGGAATTTCCCTCCCCGATACTCATGCTCGTGTGTTTTCAGCTGTTCCTCAGTTCTCCCAACATAAGCCACCTCAGGGTGCGTGTACACAACTCCGGGAACCATATTATAATCTACGTGGCCTTCTTTTCCGGCAAGATACTCCACACATGCAACACCATCCTCTTCGGCCTTGTGAGCCAACATTGTGCCTGGAATAACATCACCAATGGCGTATACTCCTGGTACATTCGTGGCGAACCGTTCGTTAACCAAGATTCAGCCCGCTTTGTCGGTTTCAACTCCTATCTTATCTAATTGAAGCCCAGAAGTAAATAGAACCCTACCAGCTGAAACAAGAACGACATCAGCCTCTAGGGTGCTTTTATCACCCCCAGCCGCAGGTTCTACGGTCAGCTTCACACTGTTTGATCCTGTAGCGTCAACCGAGACAACTTTAGTTTTAAGCATAAATATTCATCTTCTGCTTCTCAAGAGTTCGTTGAAATTGTTTTCGGATTTCCGCATCCATTGTTGGGACTATGTCTGGGGCGAACTCAACAACAGTCACTTCCGACCCTAGCCTACCCCAGACAGGGTCCATTTCAAGACCAATATAACCCGCACCTATTACAATCAGTTTCTTAGGAACTTCTTTCAAAGCTAAAGCACCGGTACATCAACCTCAACTGAAGAAACCTTCACGCCGTTACTAGCAAATGAATGTTTTGCTTCATGAAACATATGTGAGGAATGAAGCAATGCCTGCATGAGTACATGAGATTGCGAGGATGAGAACAGCCCAGGAAGTGAAAGCCTAGAGTAAATACACTCATTTTAAGTAAATTGCATGAAAAGACGTGTAAAATAGCTAACTGGACCAAAAATCTGATTATGCAAGGAAGAAGACTGCAGCATAGTCTTATCAATAGTTGTTTAAAACAAGATTATGTATATAATATAGACTGAAATTACATATTACTACTCTAACTTTTTTAAAGTTATAAAAACCTACGTAGACTTTCTAAAATATTGCATGCAAATACTAATTGATTGCGTACACATTATTCCGTAAGAGAAATATCCGACTTTCATTGTTTAGCAAAAACCTAAAGTTATATTAAATGTTCGAGTGGTCTTCTTGTCAAATTCAGATCGCACGTGTGTATTATAATTGAATATGCTCAACGAGACATTATGCGCACAACTTTGAAAAAAATGGCTTGTTATTCGAGCCGATTATCATATATCTCGAGCTCGACTCGAACGTGATAAGTCGAGCCGAGCACATTAAGGTAATGAACCTAAAAGCAAGCTCGAACCTATTATGAGCTCAAACTCGACTCCATAAGGTCAAACAAACTTGAGCTTGCCGAACTCGGAAAAAATGAATAAAACTTGGGGCATATTATTAAAAAATGAATAAAATGTAAATTATTTTTATATTTCTAATTGAGCAAATTGAGTTCAATCGAACTCAATCGAGTTGACCGAGCCAAGTCGATCTCGGCTCGTTAAGACTTCGAGCTTGACTCGAATTCCTTATTGAACGAATTGAGTTTGGAGGTTTAACGAATCGAGTACACATTCGCGAGCCGAGCCGATCTCTGCTCGTTAAGACTTCGAGCTCGATTCGAATTTCCTATTGAAAGAACTGAGTTAGAGTTTTAACGAACTGAGTACTCATTCGTATAACATCGCTACTTGGAAAGTGCTCATATACAACCTTTTGTCATATTGCATTGAAATTCTTTATGAGCGACACCAAAATTACAATTATTTTATGAGTTAGATTTAAATTGATTATAGTAAATTTGTTCCAGATATAAAGTAAGAATGTTGCAATGCTTCCAGAGGTTGTACATGGTAGATCATTAAGTGAGTTTCATAGTTTAATGTAAATAGAAAGTAAGTGAAAAAGTGAATAAGTTTCGAGTCAAAATAGATTAAGTTTGGATACTTATGTGCAAAACATCATAGTTAATGTAGCAAACTGCAATTTTCGTTTTAAATAAGTATTTGTATTCCATTACTCGCACATAAACCGCCTTTAAATTTCCTCGAGAAAAGGTATTCCAATTCCAATAAATATAGAAGTACAAAACTGCCCCGCAGTGGTATCCTTCTCACCAACCCGAAAATAAGAAAATAACCCAAACAACTGATTTTCTTCTTCCCTCCGAAACAAACGTTCCTTTTCCGCCTTTACATCTTCTTCCCCGTCTCCTTAACACCTCTGTTTCTTCTTAACTTTCTGGATCTCTCATTAACAAATCTGTTTCTTCCTAACGCTCATGTTATTTTTCGGTTCTTGCTACCGTTTGTAAATATAAATATTTATTATTATTATTCAGTTTGTTTTTTTGCCGTCCGATCTGACAGAGATCCATTTAGTTCCAGATCTGAGACGAAGGAACCCGTTTTACCCCCACGCGCCACAGATCCGGCGGAAATCATGGTGGTGAACGGTAGGCCGACGAAGCGGGTGGCTAAGCGGCGCGTGACGGCGGATCTGAGAGACTTCCTCACTTTTCCGGCCGGACATGGCGGCGAGCCGTTTAGGACCGCCGTGAGAGGGTTTCTGTCGACGCACGCGCTTCTCCCGCCAATTTCATCGCTCTTCCCTCACCTGCTGACGTGGCAGATCCTCTTCCGCGTCGGCGACGACGTTGTTGACGACGGTGGTCCTGCCGTTGTCTGTCTCGACGTCGTGGAAGAGGACGTTGCAAGATCCAGATCCGTTTATTGCGACCAGTGTTGTGTTGTTGGTGAGTTCTCCACCCGAGTCAAACCGCCTTAACTCGGTCCTTTTTCCTTAATATTTTTATTTTTTTAATCATTGTTATTTGCGTTACCATGAAAAATATCGTGTCAATAATCATATTTATTACGCTAATAATGATAATAATACTAGCTTGTAGTGTAGCTTAATGATCGATGATACCAAAGCGCAGTGGATTCATTAGCTGGAAAGAGGACTGATGCGTTTAGGTGAAAAGGATAAGGAGGCGTACAACTGCCAACCAAAACCCTAAAAAGTCGAGGCCGAAAAAGAAACGGAATTAAAAAAATGAATTAATAAAAAAAAACAATTAATGGTGGACAGGACAGACGTTGAAGCTAGTGCTTGACACGTTGTAATTTCCAAATATACCCCAAGTATGAAGAACTTGCTCAGCACGTTAATTAGTCCACGTGTACTAATTTATCCGTAAACTGTTTGTTTTTCTTTTAAATTTGAGAATAAATAACGAAATTAAAAGCTGTTATGCAACTTGCTTACATTATGTAGCGTGACGTGTATTTGGAAGGCAAAATTATGAATGATTTATTAGTGCTTGTGTCTCTATGTGAATGATTTGTCGTCTTTATAATTTTGGGGGGATATTTAAATATTTATTTATCTTACTGGGAGAAAAAAATTACCAGTTTTTATGTTGTGGGGTAAAGAAATTTAACCTGGCATATGAAATTGGGTTTTGTTAGGATGGAGTAATAATCCAGTAAGTGCAAAGCGGTACCATTTCATAATCAAGGCCGATGGCAATTCCATTGCTGGCTACAATAAAACCTGTGCTGGCTGCGGTGATGCCCTTCAATTGACTGATTCTCGGTGAGAATGACGAACGTATTATTTATCCACAATGAATCTTGAAAACACATGAATATATAATATTTTTTTCCCTGAAAACTTAAACTATGTTACAACTTTCTGATGAATTGGTTTCACTTATGCAAGTCTGGAAGATTTGTTGCGCATAAGCGGATGATACATTGATTCTATGTGATGTTATTAGAATCAGTTTTGTGTGGTGCGGTGACGTTTATAGGCGGTGTTGCTTGAGGTGGTGGTGGTAATTTACATGATGATTACTTATGGTTATGAATTATTTCATCAGGTGCAAGACGTGCAACCATGTGATGACTGCCGAAGATGTTGAGGACTGGATGTATCAGCAGCTGGAGAACACTACACATCTGTTACATGGCGTGATTCACGCGAATGGTTATGGCCATCTTCTCAGAGTCAATGGAAGAGAAAGTGGTTCCAGTTTGCTCTCTGGTCGTAATATTATGAACTTTTGGGATCGAATTTGCGGAACGCTTGGAGCAAGGTTAGATTCATTTCTCTATGCTTAATTATGGAAAATGAGCTTGTAGTATTTTTTCTGTTTTTGTACTGTCTTTGAACAATCGGGTACTAACCTGACTTCGACTTTATTGCTTAACAGAAATGTCAGTGTGATGGATGTGTCGAAAAAGAAAGGATTAGAATTCAGGCTGCTTCATGCTGTTGTCAAAGGGAACCCGTGGTATGGAGAATGGGGGTATCAGTTTGGTGCCGGTAGTTTCTCTCTGACCCGCAAAGACTATGAAATAGCTGTCAATAACTTATCCTCTCTGCCATTGTCCTCTTTCCAATCTCAAGGACGGAAGATTCGAACTCGGCTGCAGGATATGATATCATATTATCAATCCATATCGGAGCGAGAACTTGTAAATATTAGTGATCTCTTCTGTTTTTTGATGAGCTTGATAGATGACGGACACTCTGCTCTCAGTAAGGCTGACAACTCTACTTGCAAGAAGCTTAAAACTGTAGATTCAAGGGCCTTGTCTTGTTGGACCATACATGACATCAACCGTGTTGAAGAGGCGATGTTCAAGGTGCTGCGTGCTGTTAGTGGGTCCAATTGGGTGAGTGGGTGCTCTCTCAGAAGAGCTGTTTGCAAAGCTGGTCCTCCAGAGCTATTGGACTACTGTCTGAAAGATCTCAAGGGGAAACTGGCAGCTCCTGGCATGATTGTCAACTTCAGATGCGTCTCGGATTCTGGTGATATGGATTACAGGTTTGTAGCCATGTTCACCTATCCAGTCTTTTCATGTACCTGCTATCTCATCACTATGATTTGTGATTTGTTAACCTCTTTTTTACCATTTGCTGTTTCAGACTTGAACCTGGAAGTGCGCCCCTGCAGGCAATTGCCCTTTTGAACAGCTGCGCTGTGAACTACCTGTCCGAAGAAAGTCTTTGGCGGGATCTTCAATATTTTTACGAGTGCATGCTTCATCCGGCAACAATGGTGCATCATGTTTCTCCTTCTAAAAGAAGTCTTGCAATCAGCTCAGCTACAAAGATTCTCGATTGCAAGCAGTTTGTTAAGAACTACCATCCGGAGTGTTCTCTTTCAGTATCCAGTGAATATGCCCTGCTGCTTCTTTGTGAGGTGGATCTCATGGATGAATCTGACGAAGAATACAACTCTAATCCTCCGACCGAGTTACTCGTACTCTCTCACAAGGCCACAATAGCAGACCTGAAGCTCGAAGCAACTAAAGCTTTCCAAGATGTATATTTGATGTTCAGAAGGTTCCAAGCTGAAGAGCTTGTTGGTTATGGCGTTGTCGATGAATCCACCCAAATCAAGCTCCTGCTAGGGTCCACTCAGTCCGTTCAGGTCCGTGGACGGTTTGTGGGTAAGAACGTGTTGGGTAGATTCAGGATGGAAAGGGGACTTGATAGATGGACGGTGGATTGCTTTTGTGGTGCTAAAGACGACGATGGGGAGAGAATGCTGGCGTGTGATGTGTGTAGTGTATGGCAGCACACTAGATGCTCCGGGATTCTAGATTGTGATGCAGTTCCGTCCAAGTTTTGCTGCCACAGGTGCAGGTGCGGTGTTTCTGAAGCGGCAAGATCCTTTGAAGAAATCCAGGACGTGGTGGTTCACGTTTCTGATGATTGGTGCGACCTGCGAATGAGTGCAATGAATTCTGGAGTCCTGTAACTCCAAAGTTTGTTTCTCTAGGCTTGGGATTAACATTCGAGGCTGCTAGAGGACGACCCTCCCAGCAGACGTTGAGTCGTATTTCTGGGCAATGTTTTCGTTAACAGTATGTACATGGTTTTTTTAAACCTGTTGCTGATGACGCTCAGAGCTTATTAGCCACTGGGTTGAAGTAGTTTTTGAAAAGAAAACAAAAAAAAGCAAAAAGAGAAATTTATGCTGGTAACTGTGGTTTATGTTTCTTGAAAGCGTTATTCCAAGTGACTTTCTAAATTCAATTTAGACGAATGTCAATTTGGCCAAGCTAGAAGTTTTTACACAATTTTTTGAAACTAGTTTTCTTGAATATTGATGAAGGGAACTAATTTTCATCTATGACATTCTTGAAAGTCACTAGAGGCCCTAATATGTATCAATCAAGTAAGCATGATTCCCCAAGATGTGATGGGAAACACCGAACAAATGCATGTGTGAGAGTCAAGAAAACTGTCGCATAGAGCAATGAAATACTAGAATAATATGCTGGTCAAGGTTACAATAATATTTTATACGGGGATCCAAGTATGATTAAGTAGGTCAATAATGTAAGGGACATGCATACAATTGGCCTCATTATTGAGAATTGACCCTTATCTTATTTTAAGTAATAAAATCTGCATTGCACTATTTGTCCCATTAGTTTTGGACTATACACGACGAGAAGATGTTCTACTAACTCCACGCATGGAAAGTCAGACAGATCTTGAGGAGCGGGGACAAGGGGGCGTCGCCCCCTGAATGTGTAAATTATTGCTTTTCTTTTCTACTCCTATTTTTATTCTGTCAAATTAGCCTCTAAACCCCCAACACCCCCCAGCCCCCTAAACCCTAAACCTCCTAATATTATTTCTACCTCCGTCTCCGTCTCTATGGATCTCATTCAAGGCTTCTAGATATGTTGTTTTCTTTTAATTATCTAATAACTTTGTTCGGCTTTCCTAGCGACAATTAATACAGTGGAGGCCGCCAAAAACAGAAAAGCCCAACTCTGTTTCGTTTTGTTTTGCATACTTATAGAGAGGCACATTACATTTCTGGAAATTAGAGTCTTTTCGTTTTATATAAATCATTTGATACGACAATTCTATGCTTGGCTAGAATTTTCTACTAACTCCATGAGGAACAGAAAAAAGTGATCACATGGCTTTAGGTGCGAAAACAAATTGTTCCTTTATATTTGTTTTCGAAATATTCCTTTTAGATTTTAGAAAATATTTGATATTGTAACAATATAAATGAATTTTAGACCTTCATTACTACCATAAAAATATAATGATAGACTTGACTGAGTATTGTTGAAACTTTCTTAAAAGATGAGTATTAAACAGATAGGCGTATTTAATATTTTTAGATTGTACCGATGATTAAATTGTCCATGGACGAGTTGCAGATATGGATGAACTTTCAAGATCATCAAACAACTCGTCCACCACGACTTTTCTCTAACTCGCCGATGATGGACGACTCCAATTTTTCTTTCATAATTGAGTGGGTCAAAATAACCCAATTGGATCATTTGACTCGTCATAGACACTACTTGCAGAATCTCAACGAAATGATAGTAGAAATAATGCAACGTCTCAGTTTGTCGGTTTATCAAGATGAAATCAATGTAAAATTTTAGAGAATCTAAAATACTTGAAATTCTTTTTCTTTGAATAATTTAATATTTTTAATCCCGAAACATCCTGGGACGTCCCAAATTGTTTAAAATTCGCGATATCTCTATCTGCTTGCGAGATTGGTCGGTCAAATACATGTGAGGTTTTGGTATTTTCTAACAGGATTATCTCTCTTTAAGTTTTTGTCAAGGTCGTCCAAACGAATGCATCTATCTATCTATCTATCTTGTATTGTATCCGATCAAACAAGAAAAAGCGACGATACCGGTGTTTACGGTACTCCAAAGCCAGTGAACACTTTTTGAGCCAAAAGTTATGATGAACCAGTCCGACCGACCTGTATCGATACTTGATAATTGGAACATGACAGCAAATCATTTAGTTATTAGTCAAGCAATTATACTGCGTTGCGTTTTATGAAAAGCACCAAGTTATTTAATTACTGTAAGGAAATATGTGTGTTATGATCAAAACAAGAACAGGATACTGTGTGTCACCCACGCCCCTCCCTAATGAGACGATTCTAATTAATTTCTTTTAATATA
>JAYMSH010000416.1:0-11373 GCA_036897905.1 Aragoa cleefii | reverse complement strand
ATCCTGTACAGACAGAGCTATGTAATACCAGTGAATTATATTTCTACACACGCGCGCGTCACTCTCACTGTCTAGTTCCAAGAGAGGTGGATCGGACCATAGTTTCATGAAATAGTTTTTCATGAATTACATTATATTGATAATACTTTTTATGATATTAGTTAGGGACGGGATTGATAATACTATTTTCGTTTCCTCAATCGAAACCAGAAGTTCAAAATTCGTTCTCGAATTAGCACAAACTTAGTGGAGACACACACCGTATATCAGGACGATTCCGAGCCTAATAATCTTTAATGACCAATCAGAACATAATATTTTTTCTGACTAGTTTTGAATTGAAGACGAACGGAAAGCTCGAAAATGGCGGAGATTACGAGTGAGGTGGAAGTGATACATCTGTGGTCTTCTCCGAGATCTGTCAGTACGAGCCTCATGTACTCTTTTGCTCAGGTATAATTACAGATACGATCCACAAGTATGAGAAAATTACTGAAATTGCAATTTTTGTGTTAATTATTTTCTGATGCTTTTGACTGTATTTGTCGATGCTGTTTTAGTTTGTTCCGTACTGAATAACTGGTGAATTGTATCCATCTCGAAAGGGTAATGATGACTCATTAGTGTATTTTGCGAAATATTGATCACTAATCATTAATGGAAATGATGCAGCTAGTTATATAGAGTGAATGGGATGATAACTTAAGGAAATGTCTATGAAACAGTTATGCATTTTGACTCACAATCGCAGTATCGCACCATTGAAATTTTCATAATCGGATTATATAGTTAGTCAAATAATTGTATCAATCGAATGATTGATGATAATCCTAATTGGTAATGTTAGTTGCAGCTATTGGAATGGATGAACTCACTATTGCACCGCTGAAATTTTTGCAATTAGATTCAGAACATATCGTTTTAGTCAAATAATTAATTGCATGATTCGTGATGATCCTATTTGGTAATGTTAGTTGTAGCTATTGGAATTGGAATGCGTGGACTCACAATTACACAGTCGACATTTTTACAATAAGATTCAGAATATATCGTTAGGCAAAGAATTGTATCAATCAAATGTTTCATGATGATCCTGTTTGGTAATGTTAGTTGTAGCTATTGGAATAAATGGAGTTGGGTTTTATTACTACTGTGTAACCAACGCGGTGGTAACTGTAACTTTGTAATGTTTGGTGAATTAATAGAGTTTGATCTTTGATGGCTTAGGCTTTGGAGATCCACATATAATTAAATTACCATCAATCAACGAATCGTGATCCATTTTGTATTCGTGTCTTGTGAAATAAGTAAACCTATGAACTCATCACTTGAAAACAAAGGATTAAACTTCGATCATCAATTTACTCCTCGGCTCTGGGAATGGAGGAAACTGGTTTTATGATTTCGCATGAGTGTTAACTCGTAGACTTCCTATAGCTTTGGTGGTTTGCTACTGGAGTCCACCACAATTGATTTTCTCCAGACGATATGTTTGTGTTGTTTGGTGAACTACTATGCAGTGTTATTGGATTTCTTGTAGTTGGATTTCTTGTCGGATCTTGTACATGTGTTAGATTTATGACTTTATATTGCTTCAGTTCCTGATTCTGAGAATTGAAGAATTTTCTCATCAGAATGTAGAAACTTCAATTAAATAGTGCTCTTAGAAGGTGAAGTAGCTATTGCTTGTTGATAGCTGAGAACTGAACTTCTGCATTGAAACTTGGACTTGAGAAGTCGGGTGATCCTTCATGATTTGTGAAAATAACTTGGGATGAAAGTGTGAGTTTTATTGACATGGTTAACATATTTTAGTCCGATACTGCACTTAACACGCCATAATAGCCTCCATCTATGGTTTTATTCAACCATGAGAACATAAATGGGAACTCTGTGTCTGAATACGGAAACATTATATAGTTAACTTCTTTGTGAATTGAGAACTTCTCTTATTGATTCTCAGAGATATGATGTAGAAGTGCTAGATGAACCTCTCTATCCATATTACTTGAGTTTAACAGGAGCTGAAAGGCCATACAGAGAGGAACTTCTGTCAAAATTGGTAAGTGATGCCTTCTGCCCAGTTTTACTTTATTTCTGTGATATTTAGAGCTTATCAGCTTTCTCACTCGCAAGAAAATACTCCAGATTTTTATGGTTTGAGTTATTAACCTGAGAGTGTTGTGTTATATGTTTCAGTGTTTGTATATTTAACAAGAGATATCATGATATACTTTAAATCTCATTGGTTTCTTTCAGTCACTATCTACTTTTGTTTAGTTGTACGTAAAGTAACTAACTGAGGACTAAATGACAAATCACTTTGTTTCAATTTGCATACAATATTAGGCCCTTTTACTCCATGCATTTTATGTTGATAAAATCTTCTTGCTTATTATTCTATTCAAGGAAGAATTTTTTATTATTTGGAGCTTAACTATAGTTACTTTATTCAATGACAAGGAATCAGATGGAAACAAGATTGTAAGAGAGATTATATTTGCTCCTGGACAAAAGAAATTCAAATTCTGTAAGGTAAACTGCTCATCTGTTCCTCTTTTTTTTTGCTCTTATAATCCTTCACGCATGCATGTAGATGACCGAACACCTGCTCACCCCCCCCCTGTCAAATTTTCCTTGGGAACACGTTCTGCTTTAAATTTTACCCGCCAAAACTCAAACCTATCTAACTCACTCATTTTGCAATCACATTGTTCAAGAATAATCTGTTTAGAAGGAATTAATTCTGGAAACAGTAACATGCTTATTCTTTCTTTGCCTTCGACCCTACAGCACATGGCCAGTCAACGTTTGCCTGGTCTGAGTAATGAGCTAATGAAGAAGGGAAAGCACTGCATATTGATAAGGAATCCCCTTGATGTGTTGGTAAGTTTATTTTCTATGCATCTGTTATACATATTATACACACGCTAAAGTTGATTACCAGATTCAGTATCCATCCAAACAAATGTCTGAAGTTTCCTCATCGCTTTGTTATGTTCTTAATAAGTAGGAGTTGGCTGACCATGAAAAATAAGAAATAGAAATTGTTAAAAAATAATTAACTTAGGTGTGATTTAATATAAGAGACTTCACTTTGGTGTGATTTGATATAAGGATCATTGCTCTTGGCATTTATGTCCACTTATTTCTGATTTTTATGTTATACTGTGCCAGACATCTTATGATAAGGTTGTTCCTCCATCAATTGTCGATCTCGGATATGAAAGCATGGTCTCCATTTATAGAGAGCTGTGTGGTTTAGGGAAACCTCCCCCTGTCATTGATTCAGATTTACTGAGAGAAGACCCAGAGGTATGAAGCAGAATACTTAAGGGAAATCTCCTCTGTGGCTTAAAGACACACTGTATTTTGTTCTAAGTTCATATGACATTTGTTAATGGCTGCATTTATAAGCTGTTAGATGAGCTCTTTTGATTAGCGATAATTGGTCATCTTTTCTCTTAATGCAGACTACTTTACGTGGTTTATGTAATGATCTTGGCATTCCATTTCAAGATGCTATGCTCAGGTAAAGAAAACTATTCCAGAGTGTATAGTAGTTTGCAGCTTATGTGAAAACTCTACTGTTATTTATGGGACACTTCAGTAGAAAGAAATTTCCCATCGCCTAGTCCACAAGAAAACAGCGTGAACCATCTGTGGTTCGACCTAACTAAATGGCTTGAATCTTTTTGTTATAATTATGGAAAGTAAATCACTCAGCTTAAGTTTAGGTAAGGAAAATAGAAAAACAGTATGCCAATATTATTACAAAACAACTATGGAAGCAAGTTTGATTATTTGGTTGATTCAATGGCTTCTTCTTTTGGTACGTTAGTAAATATAATTGCTGACTCTGTATAATTGAAAGTTTTTCAACAGACACATCTCAAATTGTTTAAAAAAAAAACCAATAATATTGCATGCAAAATGGTGCATGATTGTTAAACTTTTTTCTTTTTCAGATGGGAATCTGGACCAAAACCATTTGATGGCATGTGGGCTCCCTATTGGTATAAGACTACGCATAGTTCTACAGGATTTGAGCCACCAAGAAAGTATCCTTCTGTGAGTAAAAACTAAAGTGCATAAATCCCCTCATCCCGTCTTGTCTTGGATAAGATCAATACGTGTAGTTTAAGGTGATTACATATACTGCCTGGGATTTTTTGAAGCCGTAGCTATGCTATTATCCACTACGTAACTTGCAGATGGAGGATATTATTCATTTTATAATGGGAAGTTGGGTCACAAACAGAAAGTTTTTCAGGAAAACATTCTGATGCAACAGGTTGTGTTCTTATGAACTTCACTTTGATGTTCTTTCCGGAAAAATCAACATTTTGTCCTTATTGAGGGGAACCACTCAGATTGAGTTCCAGGGATGGGTTATGTGCCATATAACCTTAAACAAAGTCTTCCGCGTCCCTCGAGAAAGGAGGTAGGGGTGCGCATGCAACAAGCTTAAAGTCTGTAATTGCCTTCTCTGGTAACTACGGGTATAATGGACATAGGACACATTTATCAGAACCTAAATGTAGCTCTGTTTAGCCCTGTTCTTTAAAATCATGCTATTTATGTTGTACAAAATAATCTAGATTGAAATGTTATTTTAATTTTTGTTTATCATATGCGTTGAAAATTCAACTTAATTAAAACATTGTCTCTCTCTGATAAAAAATACTTCTCACTCACTGATCAAATAATGGCAAATGGATACCTACCTGATTGAAAGTTATTATGAGACTTCTCTGATGCCTACTCCCTCATTTGAAATTCCAGCCATTTCCATCTTCATTGTACAACTTGCTGGAGCTGAGTCTTCCTTTCTACAACTTGCTGGAGCCGAGTGATTTCTGGACAATCCTCTCGTCCCAGCCTTCCAGTTCCTGCGAATGAAAAGTTGCTTGTTTGGGTTGGTGATAAAATTTTGCCCCGTGAAAGTGCAGCGGTACAAGCATATTAATGAATATAGTTTCTCCTTGAATCAGAGAGGTAGGAAGCTCTCACCTGAATTCTCTGATGTGCCTGAAAGGTCTAATATGGTTTTGTTTTCTGTTTTTTGACACTTAGGTTTCAGTATTTGACTCGATTGTTCAAGGTGGTGATGGGGTATGGGAAGGTCTTCGAATTTATGATGGAAAGATATTTAAACTTGATGAGCATTTAGACAGGTACTTAACGAATAACGGAAAGTCATAATACATGTTATTACCTTCTGGCGGTCCTACGTCATTGTATACAACTATAGGGCTACTAAACATTTACACACGCGCACGTTCACACACACACACAGATAGTCTATTTGATGTCATTATTGGGACAGGGAACAAGATATTTTTGGGTGGGCAGTTTTGGTGAACCTGCTGTTTTTGAAAAGTCAGGTGGGGAGCCTCCTTACCAAAATGTTTTCTCTATGCTTGCAATAATTGAATAAAGGATTATATCTTGTTATGGCGTGTTAATTATTTACTCTTTTTTTCCTTCCTTCTACAACCAAATATAGGATGGGTTTTGTGAACATCCTCAATTCAGATACTCACCTCTCAAAGGTTTGACTATGTTTGACTGATAATTTAGGTGTACTAGTATTGACTTGGCTTTTTCCTTGAGTTTATTTGAGCATAACTAATCAGTAGTAGCTCCAAAACATTTTTCATACATCTCTTTGGATGATGAGGAATCCTTATATTGTTAATGTTTCCAACACTCGAACATGATTTATCTTATCCTTTCCTTTATCTCCACAACTTTCTTCGCATATGTACCACTCTGATTAGTTTTGGAAGAATCTTTGCTGATGAGGCCAAAAGTTTGAATTGCTATCGTGACAGTTATTCTACACCCACTGGTGCACACATGATTGTATTATGTACGTAAGTGTACTAACTGTGTCATTGTAAATTCTAGGCTTCTCGACTCAGCAAAAGCTCTAGCTTTCACAAACGTACCAACTCGCGAACAGGTGATTTTTCATCCTAGACCCATTTATCTATAAATGCTGAACTTCTTTCTTGTAGAGATGTTTCTATATGGTAGTATTTTTTAGTTAAATGCGTATGATGGTTTCTAACTCTTATCTCTAAATACTCGGCTATTACTACCCAATTATGCAGTATACCTGATTATATTAAGCTGCAGGTGAAGGAAGCAATTTTCAAGACTCTCATAAGGAACGGAATGTTTAATAACGCACATATTCGACTGACTTTGACTCGTGGAAAGAAGGTACACAATGTCTTTTATTGTCCTGACTTCTACCTTGGTGAGACTTATCTTTTTTCATGAGGGGACTTGACATGCTGAAAGGAAATTCATCCGATGGTGATTTTGTTAAATGTATACCATTTTAGGTTCCCCTAAATATTCAGAGGATATAATTGAGTGCTTCAAATGAAAGTCAAAATGGCCATGGACTTGACACCAAGTACGAATCATAAAATGTATCTGCTTCCTGCGAGCAATAATTTAAGCCTTGGGGTCCTATTGGATGCCAATGGAGATGTAAAAAGATTTTCACTGCGACTTTCTTCTCTTTCATGTATTAAGGATTTTGCATTAACAATTTCTGTTACACATTCACTCTCTGCTTACAGGTGACTTCTGGAATGAGCCCGGCATTCAACCTCTATGGATGTACTTTAATTGGTAACATGCAATTTGTTTTATTATGTCATTATATAAACTCAATGTTGTTATTGTATGTGTCAACTCACGAGTATTGTTTCTTTATACTATTATAGCTACAGATGTTAGCCAGTTAGGTCCTTTTTTGGTCCTTCTCATCTATAGAAAGAACTTATTCTTCTTTCTTTAAATATTTTATTTTATTTCACATTTCTATCGATCTGTAATTTTTCTTGTACATCTTATATCTTTGAGCACGCGCAAAAATAAAAAAGAAAAAAAAATGTGATCTTGATCTTACAATTCATGTTGGACAATGTCTAACATTATATTTTTGTCTGCTCTATCACATACCTCTTTATATCTGCTAATATATTAAGCACTGCATGCTCATAAATTAGTGGGAGAATGAATGATTTGTACTCGGGATATAATTTTCTTATTTCGTTTCATTTTGCTGTAGTGCTTGCTGAATGGAAGCCACCAGTCTATGACAATGCAAGGGGTGTAACTCTGGTGACAGCGACCACACGCCGTAATTCACCAAATGTAAGATTTTAATTTGTACCAGCAAATGGTTCTTTCCACGTAATTAGCCTGAAGCATTTATAGAATTACGTTTGATTCTGTAGCTCAGCTTATGACCTGAACCTGTGAAGTAATGATCAAGTCGTTTGTGACTTACATAGGAAGAAAAATCTAGATGGCTACGTGGGGTTTCATTTCAGTTAGATCTATATTTTGATTCTTTTTCATTCATAAGCAAAATATGATTCTCATCTGATTTATCACAGTTTGATATATCTTTATCTGGTTAATCTGAGGCACTGTGACGCATCATGAGGTTCTTAATATAACTTTATATGGTTAACGTGATGCATCGTGTTTAACAATTGATGAGTTTATAATGTTCTCTTGCAGAATTTGGATTCAAAAATCCACCACAACTATCTTCTCAATAATATTCTTGCCAAGGTAAGGATATGTACAAATATTAATAACCTCTCTATTGATTGCAATAGTTCTGTACGCTTGGGTATTTAATATAAGAATGCGCCCTTGTTTTCGTGTTCAACAATCATTGCTCTACATTTTGTGCCGCTGCACTTCCAGAATTATGCGGAGTATTTCTTTAGTTCTTGTACTCAATCGGCTGCATATATGGACCTGGTCCTTGAGTTGTGCAGATAGAAGGGAATAACTCTCAAGCTGATGATGCAATCATGCTTGACAAGGATGGCTATGTGTCAGAAACTAATGCAACAAACTTGGTAAGTTCATTTAAAGAATCTGAAAAAAAACGTCTCATGTGCTTTAACTTGGGTAAATCTCCTGGAGATGAGCCGGAATTAGAATGGGTTTAATCATGGATAACTGAGATGTTTCATGCTTAGATAGTGCCATTTAGAAGACACTTCTGGTTTTCATTTTCCACTCATCCAAATTTTAATTTATCGAGTCCATCTAATGGATTCTTTTAGTTTTCTCCTCTTTCCTCCATCTCTTAATTTGGTTTTCTCTGTTGGTCATCATACCCAGACCTTTTCATTTGAAATCGCTGTTTCCCTTAAGGCTCTGAAGCAGCAATCTTGTTATTCATTCACCCCTTAATTTGTTTTCCCCCCTTCTTTAATTTGTCTACTTGGAGCTGTCAGGCAGAATTTTAACACCATTTATGGGCCATCATATGGTAGATTAGAGTGTTTTCAAGATATCAGCATTTTTTTCCTATGAAAAATACCTTTCTAACATTGAGTGCTATTATCACCTTATCTGCAGTTTTTGGTGAAGAAAGGCCGTGTTGCTACTCCCCATGCTGATTGTTGTCTTCCTGGAATTACACGTGCAACTGTAAGATGCTCACCATACTGTTCCCAAAATACGTGTTTAGAAGCATTGGAGAGTCTTCTTTTCTATAGCTCTTATATTTATCATCCTTTGTATGTTCTTCTGTGTCCCACAACTGTGTGGAATAATGGAACTGTTGAAAGATGTGTCCTGACTGATGGATATCTGTCCTGTGTGACAACATAATATCTGTAGCCCTCTCTCTCTCTCTCTCTCTCCAGATAGAGGTGAAAACATTGGATAGTTATTATTACAGTGAGATTGAGCCTTGAATTAAGTGCTACAGTTTTTCTTCTTCTATGGATTCCTTCTCTTGCTTTCTGTAATGATTAATGAAATCGATAGGTAACATGTCTGATGGTGTCTCTATTGTCAATTTTCTGTCCCGGATCTCATGTCCATATCTGGACACTTCAATTCTTTTTTGTTCTGTTTTTTTGGTAAAATTGACATATTCTATGATGGATCTCTATGTTGATGAAATATCTCATAGAAACTTTGCAGTTGTGACAGGTCTATGAGCAGGACATGACTTTGTAAATTTGTACTGCAGGTTATGGACCTTGTGATTAAGGAAAACTCGGTCTTAGAGGAGCGCCGTATTAGTCTATCAGAGTTCCATACTGCTGATGAGGTATAGGGCTTCTTTTTTTGTTCTTTTTCTTATGGTCTATTCTCATCTCGCTGTAAACCATTTGGTACCTCTGTGTGCCATAATCTTGCGGAACATTTCATATTTTTTAGCATTATTTATCCATCAGTCTTTCAGAACATCTTCTGGAAGTCGGATATAGATGCTCATGGCCTTTTCCAACTGATTTCTTGCTTTAGGATAGAGTGGTACATGATTACACCACTGATTTTTTATCTCAATGTAATGAATGTGTTTCATTTGTTCTCTTTCCTCATTCGTTGTAAAACATCTGGGGGTAAATGTATTGCGGTTTCTCTAGTTATGAATCCTGCCCGCATCTTTTTGCATGTTTAGTGATGTCAACCTTCTTGCTGTAGGTGCTTACAACAGGAACCATGGGAGAATTGAGTCCAGTAAGTCCCTTGGCATGCATTGTGATCCTGTACAAGTATTCGTTCATGTATTGATTGAAAAGTACAAGCTTTGTTTCAAACCGACCTTTATCAAAGCATTAAATTTTTGCTCAAAGAAACATTTTGCTAAAGTCAAAGCATTCTAATAATGCAGCTAATTACCGACTCTGTACCCAGAAGCTTTGTTTGCTTATCAGGGTGCAAAAAAAGAAAAGAAAAGAAAAGGAAAGCATTTCTTCTGCATAACACTTTCTTCTTCATACTATAACTATTGACACAAATTAGATGCAGTTTCTTGGCCTTTTATTGCTGTATGCATTGATGTCAATATCCTGCATCATTTTCTTAGTATTAAGCGCTTAACCATATCAGGTCATTAAGATTGATGGGCGCACGATTGGTGATGGTGAAGTGGGACCTGTGACTCAAAGGTTACAAAACGCATACAAGAAACTGACTGCAGAGATGGGAGTGGCTATACCCACTTATCAACAGCCTTAATAAATTATGTGAAAAGTACTATTTCTTTCGTCCTCTCTTTCTTGAAATTTAAGTGTGTGTATCAACTCTCTTATGTGGAATCATCACCATAATGCGAATGGAAAAAAAAATTCAAGTCTCACTCTGGAACATGATAGAAATTCAATAGAGCGAAGTTACTGAACAAACGTTAATCTGTTCTTGTGCTCCACGTGTATGAACCATGTATGGGTAACAGTATGTCCGAATCAATCTATTGCAAATAACTTATTTTCCTAACTTGACGAGGCGGCATGCAAAAACGCTGTATGAGTTTCATTAATTGTTTACACTATACTAATGAGATCGTCTTATTACCAGATACACTCGACTTGTGTTATGTCTGTGCTGGGAAAAGCTTTATGCATCGACTAATTTAGTGAAGGGGAGTGATGCACATGCAAAGAAATGTGCCATACTTGTGTCCTTGGCAAGCCAAATGGATATCTTACTGAGAAGCAAATCCTTGTGAATTTAGTTATGGTTTTTATTTAAAAAAAAGAGAGAAGGTGGTTTTCTGAATGTAATGATATACTACAAAATATTTTATTATGTAGAATGAAGAACTCGCTTTATCTGATGTAATAATGATTTTAGTGAAATAAGAATAAGCATCTTATGGCTAAAAAACGTTCATGTTCACCATACATTCATTACTTCGATTTGATGAATGCATGACAAACTAGCTGAGCAAATAGAAAATGAATGCTTAATGGGCTCACATTTCACTATTATGTGCTGTATTTTACAGAAAACATTTTGCGGCATTCAGTTACAAGCCCAAAATGTTTCACTAGTGAACCGCATGCGCCAAGTATTCTCGACTTTGCAGGGTGTTGATGTATATTGTATGCAGCCTTACTATGACGTTTGAAAAGAAGCTGTTCACCAGCAGGACATGAAGAGAGCAACTTTATCGTTGCACCAAGGTCAGCCTCATTAAGTAAACAAAACAAATTACAAATTTGGTTACAGATACAGACACCAGTCACGCAACCACATCCAATTCGGCCTCAGCATCAATCATTCCTCCTTCAATTTGGCCTGCCTCCAGGCCAACATCTGTGTCTGAGTTCTGCTTCTGATCCTCCGGAGTTGGCGTTCCACTCTGAGAAAGATTACCTGACCCTGTTACGGCATCGGTATCCATTGGGCCTACTGAGGCTTCAGGGGCAACTCTTCTTCCTTCGGTATGAGTCTCATTTGCAACAGTTGCAATCTAGAAAGAGAGAGCACAAAGGGTATTATATAGAGCTTTGAGGAGCCAAAAATAGTCGAAGAACAGATATTCTTCCCCCCAAAGTAAGCCACTACTGTAACCCCCCCCCC
>JAYMSH010000415.1:0-11383 GCA_036897905.1 Aragoa cleefii | reverse complement strand
TTTCCAACTAACTTTGATGACGTTGACTCATTCACACCGGTGGGTGAGAAGATGTATGAGGAAATGGGGGAGATGATTTCAATCCATACAGATACCTCTTCCCTATTTTTGAAAATCGTATTGAGAGTCGGGCAAGACACCTCGCTCCAAAATGACGTTCGACCACAATATTATGTCGTTTCATTAATAATCTATCAATTTTGATATTTTGTAGATTCACTAACGATGCCTTGACAAATAAATTACTGATAAATTATATCAGTAAACAATTAAAAAAATATATTATGAAAATTCATAAAAATATTTTGACCATATATTTTCTTAAAGTCTTGTAAACAATTTTTTTTTGTCTTTTGGAAAAATATTAATTCACCATAATTCGTCAATTCACACGAATTGGGGGTGAATTTTCCAACTAAATTTTCCTTTGGAACACCAAAATTAGATTTTTGTGATACTTATGTTAACTTTTGTGGTAGTGACACACATATGGTACTATTTGTGCAGGGGCAATAATTACGGTACCAAATGGAGTAATTTTTCGATATTTTGTGCAACCCTAAAATTTAGCACAAAAATTATTCATTTATTTTGAGAATTAAAAGCAACTAATAGGAGGTTTATCAATTTATTCATATACACTTAACAATTCAGAAGCTAAACAATCTGGGCATATACACAATCCCAGGAAGCAATAAATCAATCTGCCTGAAACGAAATGACGACGTTTCGACAAGAAAAGAAAAAAAAAAAGAGGCGACAGGTGACCCTCGATCTGTGATCGTCGATCGGTGATGCGCGAAGGCGTCACCGTCGAGCAGCGTTACAGGTTGACGGATCGGTCGTTCAGCGGGTGACGCCGGTCGCGGAGTCAACGATGCGGAACGCCTTATAGAATCGAATCAAATCAAATTTGCAGTACCAGTACAGCAATGGAGTCAGCTATTGTATCTCTCTCCACTTCCAGAATCCTTCACTTTTCCACTTTCCACCACACTCGCAACTCTTTCACCTTCTTCTCGAACTCATCCCCATTTCGTCGCAATTTCACTTTCCTCCCCAAATACCCCGCGAAATTGCAAAACCACCCCAACTATCAAATCTCCGCCTCTATATCCGCCAAACCTTCGCCGGAGCTTCGTAAGAGATCTTCCGGAAGCTTCGATCCAGACGGAAAGCTTGAAGCTCTCTGCGAACTGTTTTCGAGGCCTAATGTCAATATCGATGCTTACATCATTCCTTCTCAGGACGCTCATCAGGTTTTTAGTTTTCGCATGCTCATTTTGATGCTGCACTCTTATTCTATTTCGTTGCCGATGATGTTGGTGAAATGAGTTTGTTTAGAAAAAGCGATATTATTAATCGGGATGATTGCGTTTCTGTTTAATCATTGTAAGAGAGTGCTCGATTCGCGTGCTCATGTTTTTGCACAAATAGTGTCCTTGATTTGATTGTTTATTATATTCAATTTTGTTCCTGATGATGACGATGCTAAAATAAGTGTGCTTAGAGGAATCGATGTTGATCTGAACGATTGATTCTGCGGTTTAACCGTTGTAAGAGAGTTTTTCCTATGGTTAGGTATTATACGGAGAGATTGAGAAATAGCTTGAAGAGTTGTGGTTAATAACTTAGTATATGTTCATTTCAACTTGTTTAGATCAGTTCATTTCAGATCTAATAAGTTCAGTTTAGTCAGTTCATGCAGAAAAACTATACTAAATTCAGATCAATTCATATCCATTCAATTCAGTTCAGTCAAGCTCCTACTTATTTCCTTTATTTCTCTTGTTCATTTTTTACAGAAGTAACTCGTCACTTGAATTGATCTTCTATTATGTCTAATCCCGTTGCTGATGATTATGCTGAAATAATTTTGTATACAGAAAGAGAAATTATTAATTGAACGATTGTTTTCGAGACGCTTGCATTTGCTTTGCTGTTTAGTCACTGTAAGAGATTTTTTCTATGGTCATGTATTATATAGAAAGAGATTGAGAGATAACTTGAAGAGTTGCAGTGACTTTTGTTTATGGCATTGGAACCGAACTATTTTGTTGTGGTAGTGATTCACTCTTATCCTTTCATGTAAATGGTCAATATTAATTTGTGTTCTTTGTTTTCCTTTTGTCATGTTGCTACCCTTAGATTTGCCCCTCATTTGCGCACTGTTTTATATGAAGTATTCAGTTTGCAGTATTTATTTACTTTAAGGGTGAAGTAGTCCTGGTTTCCGCTGCAACTTCTTATTGCAATGTACCTGATTTCAGAGCAAGTTTATTGTGGACTGTTACGCGAGGAGAGCGTATATATCAGGATTTACGGGCAGTGCAGGCACTGCTATTGTCACTAAAGATAAAGCGGCTTTGTGGACAGATGGGCGGTACTTTCTCCAGGTCTGAACGTGGGAAATCAGCTTCTACTCTCAGGAACTTATATGAACCTACAGGATCCCCTTTTTTATTTTTATTTTATTTTTTTGGTAAATTTGTGTTTTTTAGTATCATGTTGTTTATGATACCGAACTCTTATTGCTGATAGGCTGAGAAGGAAATAACTTCCAGCTGGATTCTCATGAGGGCTGGTAATTTTGGGGTACCTTCTACTAGTGAGTGGCTTAACAGCGTCTTGGATCCTGGTTGCAGAATCGGAATCGATCCGGTGAGTAACATTCTAGATTGCCATCAATGATTGCTAAATAGTTTTTGCAATATTTCTGCTACCTTTTGAACATAGTAGAGCAGGAATGAATGAATAAAAATGTCACATATATTGATAGTGAAATCATTTCAAAAGCAGAAAAGTTTGTTTACTTTAGGGTGGCTTTGTAGGTAGTTGAAGTAAAACTAAATTTAAGAAAGGTTGATTAGGAAAACCGAAGCTGATCAATTCATCGAGGAAAAAAATTGAGTCTATTCACCCTTAACTTTAGGTAGTATGTTTTCGAAATAGATGATGTATTCAGAATTTTTTATTTATTCATTCAACTAATGTTGATACAGTGTCTTGATAATACATAGAATTCAAACGATTGTGTTATAGTAGGCAGCAACATCCTTATATAGACCAAAAAATGTTTGTGCCCCCACCCCCACAATATGTAAATTACTAAGCGCTTATGGCATGCTTTGGAAAATGGAGAATAATTTGAGATGGAGGAATATTTGAGGTGACAACATGTTAATTATCTTGGCAAATTACCCGAGCTACATAAGAGAAATGTTATTTTTTTTATTCTGTACTACGGTCATCCTCCTAGCGACTATTTCCAGTTCTAGGTTTTGTTCTTCCTAGATTTCCAACTTTGTGTACATACTACGTCTGCTCATTCCTTCTTAAGCTGAATCCATCTGATCCCATATTCTCTTGCTTTTTTGTGAAGGGAGCAGTTCCTCTTTTCTTCAAATGCTGCTGAAGAACTTAAAGGGGAAATAGCTCAAAAGAATCACAAGTTAGTTTACTTGTATGATACTAATCTTGTGGATGAGATATGGAAAGAATCCAGACCAAAGCCTCCAAACAGACATATCAGAGTGCATGACTTGAAATATGCGGGTATAGACGTGTCATCTAAGATTGCTTCCCTGAGGTCAGAATTGACTGGTGCTGGTTCATCTGCGATTGTTATCACTAGACTGTGAGATTGCATGGCTTTTGAACTTGGTAGTTCACTTGCCACTCCTGAATGTGCTTTCATAACCTAATATTTTTTAATCAGAATTCTGGATTGACCGAATAATCAGTCTTTTGCTCTCTGCCGAATATATATTAAATTATCTTCAGAAAAGGTTGTCCAGCACATGGGAATCTATCTACAGTGTCTTGGCCTGTAAGATTAAAAGAAAAAATAAGAATAAAGAAAGAAAAATAAAGAAAGATAAATTGAAGAGTGAGAAAGGAATTTTGCTGTATTTGTCGAACTGGTAGGGTAACTCTTAACTCGTTCAGTGTATTAAGAGATCAATTGAAGGGCAAGTAGTAGGCCGCTATAGAGACTAGTTGTTAAGCACTCGGGGTTTATTGATACCTGAAGATCCCACTAATGTATCTACATTGACAGAAGCTTTACTATATATTATTTTTATTTCTGTAATTTAACTTTTTTAACAGACAGAAGAGTTCAGTTTAAGATGATAAATAAAAGGGAACATATTTCATTTAGGCTCTCAACAAGAAGAAAAGAAAAAAGAGAAATATAATTGAACAAAATCAGAAGTGAGAGGAACGGCAGATGGTTATTTTGAGTTGTATTTTGCATTTCTCTGTACTGGAATTATATCCATCTTCTAAATTGGGTGGTCTCTTTTTATATCTTTTGAGTACCATCTTTAGTCGAGTCTTCATACTTCATAGCTATCACAAGAAAAAGAAGGTTGTCCATCGTCTGTAATACAGTTGATTTGAATGTTTATACATTGCACCTGCGTTTTCCTTTTTGTTAAGTTTTGGACACATATATGGTTGTTTGTATGAGCAGCAGATGAGTTTCTGATAATGATTGACATTCACTTCTCAATTTTGTATTCATTTCACTGTTACCATCTATATTCTGTAAGCAGAGAGGCAGTGATGTACCACATTCACCGGTCATGTACGCATACTTGGTTGTTGAAATTAATGGGGCAAAGTTATTTATTGACAATGTTAAAATCACCCCGGAAGTGATGAATTATTTGAAGAATGCTGGAATAGAGCTGAGGCCATATGAAACCATTCTTTCTGAAATTGAAAGGTAAACATTTGGAGTGACTCTATATCATCCTTTTTTATTTCGACAGCATAATGCTGTTAAAGCTTTATAGCTAATAAGGTTATATAAGACTTGTATGAAATGGCACAACTAGAACTGATAATCTCCGTAAATGTGATGTACTATCAAAAATATCCAAGTCAAGGGCTTGTGGCCAATATTAAGTATATGTGCATGCAATTATTTTTGGGCAATAATATCACATGAGCAATGGATGCAGTTTTGAACCAAATGGTTAGAATTTTAGATTCTCACCCAACTGAAGGATGAAGGATCCCTTTAATTCATACCGTCTACTTTAAGCTAACTTCTGTGTCCCTCTCTTTGTAAAGTGTTATCGCTGAACTTAGACACTAAAGATCAAAGTTGCTTTTGACTCAATTCATGTAGTTTCAGTTTAATCACTGCTTCAATCACCTTTCAAGTTCAGTGTCTAGTGGTTGTTGTAGGTTCTGCGTAAACCATTCTAATGGTGCCTGTTGCAGTTTCTCTCGGAGGAATATCACATTTAACTCCTCACGAATGCGGTTACCTTATATTTCCACATCTTCAGTTTCCATGTGCGCCATATACAACTCCCGTGTTAGCCATGCTAAATTGTAGATTTTGGTTCATATAGTACTGTATAATAGTGCATCTAGGTACCTCCTGCTTACCTTTTAAACTAAAAGAGTTTGTTATTTGCACAAACTGGAGTCACATTATCAGTTAAATTAGATGTCAGTTTTAAAGACAAGATGTCAAATAATGTGCTTAATCTTCTAATGCCACGTGTAGAATAAACTCTTTGTAACCAGCTGTACTTGACATATCTTTCTTGTAGTTTGGCTGCAAAAGGGGCGTGCCTTTGGCTAGACTCATCATCTGTTAGTGCTGCTATTGCCAGCACTTACCAGTGCGCCTGCGATAAATACTTTGGGAACGCTGAAATAGTTAACAGAAAAAAGAAGACGCTACCAAACGGAGCAGAAAGCCAGTCTTGTGGGCCTTCTGCCGTACATAGCAGTTCACCTGTTTCCTTGGCAAAGGCGGTGAAAAACGAAGCCGAATTGCAAGGAATGCGTAGTTCTCATCTGAGGTGATTCCGTCTACAAAATTTTCCTTTGGACGAACACATGCCTAGTTTGGATAATTACTAATAGGACTCCACTTTTTCCATGGTTAAGTGCTACACATACCTAGTTTGGATTATTACTAATAGGACTCCACTTTTTCCATGTTTGAGTGCATATAGTTGATTAACGCTCAATTTCACTGGTTTTTTGGTACCGACAAATTCAAACATCTCCTCGCTCTGCCACGTGTGGAGTTATGCGGCAAGCTTTGACAACTATTGCATAACTCAAAGCTTGCTGCATCAGGAAACTTTGCAACTCATGCAATAGTTTGAGGGGTTCCGTGCATTTTTTACAAGATTGACTAGGTCTTGATTTCAAGCTTTGAGGTTAATACTGTCTTCCGTTATTCACCTGTATCTTTGATACATATATTTCTTTCACAAATAAATGAAATAATCAATGAAGCACTACATGTGATTTATTTGATTAGTATGATTACCATACCAAATCTTTTGGGAGTCATTAAAGTATGAATGATCTTATGCAGGGATGCTGCAGCTCTAGCTCAGTTCTGGGCATGGCTGGAGGAGGAAATTAGCAATGGTTCTGTTCAGACAGAGGTAGACGTATCTGAAAAACTTCTTGAGTTCCGTTCTAGGCAAGATGGTTTTCTCGACACAAGCTTCTGTACTATAAGTGGTACATAAACTCAGGCCTTGTCAGTTTCCTTCTTCAGAATTCACGACTTTGTGAGCAGACTTTTGTAACTCCTAGGAGACTTGACAGCGCGTAATCAATCTTTGGCCGACCATGTATTTGATTGACAGACATAGAAAGGGTTTCAAACGGATACTATTCCAATATGCGTATGACTGCTAGAATGACCACCAAAATTCCAATAGGCACTTCTTTATGAAACTTTATTTAATCCTGTTTACCCACTGGCTGCATCACTTGGTCTTGATGCACGGGTGTTTTGCTCAGACATGATCTTAAGGTCACTGAAGTTAACTGCTTCTAGTTTAAGAGCAGCGGATGTCCAGCTATCAAATAGGGCAAATTTATAAGCTGTTATGAGGTTGTCATTCTTATGAGCTCCTTTTGTGTAAAAAGCAATGTATAATAATAGCCATTTTCAACCAAAAATCATAATCCTGAAAACTGTAAGCATGTTGAGATAAAGTATCCTTTAGAATTTACTTCTGTGCATGCTATGCTCACTGAAGTTCTGTGATTGTTAGTCGTAATATTCAAACCATCAGGACGATGAATTTCCATGTGTTATGATATATTCTTCAGTTGTACCTCAAGAATCAATAAGATGTAGTCGCATATTCCTCATATTTTAATAACCGGGCAGTATTCTTGCTAGCACTTCTAATTTCCCCGAGCAACTTATATGCTGGAGTGTCTTTCACAGGCTCTGGTGCAAATGGTGCTGTCATACATTACAGACCGGAGCCAGAAAGTTGTAGCATCGTCGATGCTGAGAAACTCTTCCTACTAGACAGTGGAGCTCAGTATATTGATGGAACAACTGACATTACACGGACAGTACACTTTGGTCAACCCACATCATGGGAAAAAGAATGTTTTACCAGAGTTCTACAGGTGTCCTATCTGTTACTCCTTATTCCATTTTACTTAATTTATTTTCTGTGTAGAATTGATTTCCTAATCAAAATTTCCACAACTAAATCAACACATTCCTCTTCCTTTACCAATTATCACCAATTATTTTTTCTACATTCGCCTGTCTTTCTCACTTTCTGTGATGATCTTTTATTTTGTATTTTTTTCTGCTGACGATTTAGCCTAGAGAATGCCGAGGAAATGAAAAAATAAGCAAGCTTTCATCCTTCCTTTCTGCAGGGCCATATAGCTCTTGATCAGGCTGTCTTTCCAGAAAATTATCCTGGTTTTGTAATAGATGCTTTCGCACGATCTTCACTCTGGAAGATTGGCCTTGATTACCGCCATGGTACTTGTGGATTCCCACACTTGTCCCATCATCAGTTTTCTTAATTATTGGACGGACTCATGATTATCTGGCCATCTCAACAACTACTTTTACATTTTTAGGCACTGGTCACGGGGTGGGAGCTGCGCTGAATGTTCATGAAGGCCCTCAAAGTATCAGTTTCAGATTTGGAAACACGACCTTTGCTGAAAGGCATTTGGTATCAGGATACACCTTATAATGTTCGTAGATGCATATAATTTACATTCTTCTGCAAGAATGCACCTTTTGAATCCATAATTGAACGTTTCACAGTTTTTAAATGGTAATTTTTTGCCCCCCTGACGAAGACGCCCTTTTACTGTTACTGATGACATACCTCTCTAGTTTCGTATGACTATGTTAGAAGAAATAAGTGTAATCATATGTGAATATGGAGAGATAATGCACAGCTGAAGTAATGACCGGATTGGTTTAGGACCTCACCTAACACGATAAGGGAAAACATAATAAAAGATGCAGTCCCAACATGGATTCAGTGAAAAAGGGATTGCTAGGTCATGAGTTCTTCTCTGTCAAGTTAAATGAATTCCAACATTTTAATTTTATTTTAAACCATTCACTAGTTCCTTTGTAACAGGTTGCTGAAGATCTTCCATCTGCAAAGCAAATTATAGAAGCTTTTGTTTTCTTTTTTCCTTTTTAACATTACACAGTAATCTGTTTTTGATCCGTTCTTCTGGTGCAGAATCTTCTTTGTGTGAAAGAGGTTAACACACCTAACCGCTTCGGAGGAGTTGAATATCTGGGATTTGAAAAGCTCACATTTGTTCCTATCCAGGTACTTTGATTTCCATTTTTTTTCCGTTCTCCCATTTGGTGGTTTATTTGGCATCCCTGCTTCACATTCCCCAGACCTTACTCAATGTAACTTTGTGAGGAGAAGTAGGGTGCTTTATTACTGCATTTGACTCATGGTTGAAGCATCATTTTTGATATTTTTTGCTCTGAATATTTCCTGGAATGACCTACAAGCTTTTCACAATCTGGTAATTCGTGCCATCCATCTGAAGGAGCTTGGACTTGTGGCGTAGGCCTCAGAGCATATTTGTCAGCATTCCAAATATGATTGCAAAACGCTTTTCTGCATGAAATAACGTGGGCTTGTGTGTGTGCTCTAATGTCGTCCCATATTCATTAGATAAGTATAGCAATACAAAATAATTGACTACTGGTATGTGGTTCAAATCAGAAGTTGCACTTCGTGATAGTTCATAGTACTGGCAGTACCTTTTCTTGTATACAAAATTAAGAATGACATTCTATTTCAACCCCGTCCTGAGAATTATGTATCCATAAGTTTGTTTGTTTTTATTTATTTATTTTAATCCCTGGTTTTATAATATATTCCTTCATGCCATGCAGACTAAGATGATCGACTTATCCCTACTCACTTCCTCGGAGTTAGACTGGCTTAACGATTACCACAAGGAAGTCTGGGAGAAGGTATGCTGATGCATTGAATTGTTTATGTTTATGTTGATGTTGATGCTGGCTTGAATTTGACACTTTGGACTTGGATCTGATTCTCTATTGGAGGTGCCAAATTTTGTAGTAAATGTTTCAGTCACACGCTCCTCCCGAGTTCTGTATAATGTCACAAGCTATAGCTACATTTTTAATTGTATTTTATCTACAGGTTTCTCCATTGCTGGAAGGCTCTGCACTTCAGTGGCTCCGGAACAATACAAGGCCACTTGTAAAGTCTTGATACGCAGGTATAACCTTGCTGAAGTGTGCAAGTATATAATTTAAATTGTCTCCCTGCTGTCATCAGAAAGGTCATAGCTTGTAACAAATATAATGTGTTCCTGCTTAAAAAAAACAAATAAGATGTGTTAAGTCAGAAAATCTAGCAAATTCAGGTTTGAATAATTCATGGACATTGTATTCATAAATTCTCTACACTCGCCTATGATATTCATATAGAAGGATGCTGTATCTTAGAGTCTGGATCTAATCAAGTACTTTCATCTGTGTGGTGTTAGCACACTGAACAGACAGGAAAAATATTACCTAGAGGCTTCAAAGTATACAATTTAATGTGATTCTGTGGCAGTGGTGGTACTTTATCTGATTCTGATGCTTATTGACATTTATATGATCTGAGGAAGATTGTCTACCACAGACGTTATTCTCTCTCCTTTTCCCTGTTTATTGATTCTAGATGGACAGGTGATGTAAGCCCTGTGAGGCCTTTTAGTTTGATGCCTAAGATATACAATGAACCCACCCAGTTAAGGTGGTGTCTGCGAGAGCTTTTAGAAGCTACTTTTGACTTTTTTCTGGCTGATTAGCTTTTTTGCAGTGTTTGCAGATATAGCTTTTGCTTCGATTTTTATAAAGAAAAAGTAGTAAAAGCAAACGCATAAACGATGGCTTTATCACTAGACACAAATCATGTCTAGTTGTATCTACACATGATGCCTGGGCTCATAGTGTCGGTGTCGCGTGATACTACTAGTGACCCACCTAACATCAAATAAACCCTCCGGAAGCATCCCTCCAAGTGTTTTTAAAGTTCATTCTAACTTTTCTAAAAGGCCATGCAAACACCACCTAAATAAGTACTACTTTTTTTATTCTCTAAGCGAGTTGAAGAGCCCAATGCTGGCAGACTAATGTGGACCGCTAATCGAGATTTGCTAGCTACCTATTTTGGTAGTCATCAAATTGGTTAGCAAGAAAAGTAAAAGGTTGCAAAAGTACTATCTCAAATCGTCAAAACATTGCAAGACAGGCTTCTCACGTCTTTATTCCTTCGGAAGCTTGAAACTCGTATACGTACATAGTGCTTGAGCATTGACATTGCCTGAGGCCAGCGACTTACAGAATGAGCATTTTGACATTGACTGAGGCCAACAACTTACAGAATGAGCATTTACTTTACAAAAAGCTGGCAAGCATTTTGCATATAAATGTCCTTTCCGGCCTTTGGCATTCATTCTCCATACGGTTCATTTTTCCTTGTTTCTTCTTCATTCCGAATTCCTATTCCAACCTGTCAGTCACACCTTCACTCTCAATCACAAGTCTCAGTTCGAAATGAAGAACCAACAACCTTTGCATGCTTTGAACAGCATCAAACAGGTTGCTGAATTTCCAAGCTGGGGGAGGATGATCGAGGAAGTTATGATACTGCTGCCGAAAATGCAGAACTATGAAATCGCAGGTATGTTTCCAAGCTGGGGGAGTATGATCTGAACAATGATGTCGTGCCAATATATTGACAAATGTGTCACTTGCAGAAACATAACAAACAGTCCGTCAATCTTTCTATCCAATTTAACGAACAAAATTACTTATAGATACTGAAACATTATATTGATTTGCACACAAATTATGGGTCACAAGACATACGGTTAGTGCAAATCAAATTTTGGTAGATTTTGAATGTCAAGTTAAGAGAGTAGTTTACTGTTCAACCTATATGCCTTACTGAAATCACATTTTATGCTGCAAACTATACCAACAAATCTTGGCACATAATACCGCCAATAAATCAATAGCAAAGCTACAGTTGTTACAACACAAAATTCAGTAAATGGATTTGAG
>JAYMSH010000414.1:0-11385 GCA_036897905.1 Aragoa cleefii | reverse complement strand
CCCCCCATTACATTACCCCACTTTCCTTCGTCCCGTGTTTCTCGCCTTCACAATCACACACACTAACTCTGAAAATTCAACACTTTACACACTTCCATCACTATTAGAGTTCTTCAAGAATCACTACTTTCCTTCCCCTGCCGACAAAATTAATCCCACCCAATTCCTATAAAACAAATTCTTGATCTGGGTTTTCTATCTAGATGCTAAAGATGTCAGATTTCTCTTAAACACCTCGAATCCCATTACTTTCTTGTTATTATTGAAAAAAAATTGAATCTTTTTTCGAGAAATAATGCATGGCCTAAACCGGTTGAGCAACGGGGTGAGTTCCGTTTCTCCACCGTCATCTCCACGTCACCGGCGTTGGAGCGGGAGCCTGTCACCTGTGGGGTGTATTGATGGGGGGAGATTGGGTGTTTCGTGGCGCTGCTAATGGTGGAAAGGCAGATGTTAAGAATGTGGTGGAGAGATTGGTGTATTTCTTGATTTCTACCATGTATAAGAGGAGAGGTGTGCTTTTGTTTGCGCCCTTGTTGTACGTTTCCGGGATGTTGATGTATATGGGGACCTTTGGGTTTGATGATATCATGGGGAATGGGAGTGGTGGTGGTGTGGTGGGGCCCGGTTCGGTGTACCGGAGTCCGCAGGTGTTTGAGAAGCTGTGGCCTTTTATGGAAGGGGATAGTAATCGGAGCTCCAACTTGGTGATTTCTTGATTCTTTCTTTGCTGCTATATGCATCTGTAGTTTCGATTTATAGGTATTGTTTGATGCTAGCCTTTATTAGAATTGATAATGGTATATGCACTGCTAATATTTACATTCCCAAGTGGAAAATTTAGTGTTTTCCGGATTATAATGATGTCTACTCGTCTCTGGACAATTTGTATTATCACCATCTGGGGACCATTGTAGGTTAGAACAATGCCTTACTTTAGGAATGTAAACATTAGCAGTGCATAACCCACGCATATAGTTTCCAAGAAAATGGACAAGAATAATTTTATGGAAGTCGATAGCAATTGGAGCTCAAATTTGGTGATTTCCTGATTCTTTATTTATGTGTATGGTTATCTGTGAAGATAGTTTCTAAGAGTTCTTGGTTTGGTTTAGTATCTATACATTTTTTTCTTTGAGCATAAATGCATCTGCAGTTTCTATTTATACCACTTATCCAGTGTTAGCCACTGCTAAGGGGGAGCCTCAAGGCTCCCCCTTAGTTTAGTGGTCTCTTGTCTCAACCTATCCAGTTGTAAATTTGTAGCATTGAACTCTTGTTCCTACAAACTGCTTCCTAAGAGAAACGCATTTTTAACTAATTCAAAGAAAACCTAAAATTCCAGAAATCAATTTACGGAAATGCTTGAAACTACGTGGCGCTTGATCCATGCACACAAAAGCACACATGCTTGCCTGAGCCCTTATAAATCACCATGTATAGTCAGAGAACGGCACTATGATATAGACTATAATACATCCTCTAATTTCAATAGAACTTAAAACATCAATGTCCTGCATGGGCTCACTGATTTCTGAACAAGCAGCATAGTCATGTATATCCTAAAGTAACGCATTGTTCTATCCTAACTACGGCCACAGGGTGAGTTGCTTTGTTGGTGACCTGTAGGTCACGGGGTGGAGGCCTGAAAACAACCTCCATGCGAAATGCAAGGGTAAGGTTTCTTGCAATATATGCCCCTCCCCTCCTCCCCAACCCACACTCCTGGAGAGCTCGAGAGCGCTTGGGGCACGGGGTTTGCCCATATGGTGTTAAAAATGTGTTTCTTATGGATGTTATAAAACATTAGTTCTTTGAGTAATAATTTAAGTTGTTCAAATCCGCATCCACAAATATACCTAAAAATTTCATAACACGTGCCTAGTTTATTGTCTGACTCAGATTTTACTGTTTGAAATCATTTACAGTTAGCGAATGTATGGAACCCGAAGTTGCATCAAAGTTGGAAGCCCTGTATCAAACAGACTGTTACTCATTCAGGTTTGCAATACGATCACTCATTATTTTATCAATCAAGTGCTCCCAGTTGCCAGCTTCATTACCATTTTCCAATCCATGCATGTATCGTGTAACAACTTGAAATATATTGTGACCACAATTTAAAGCTGAAAGCTATCAATATTATCTGTCTAATTTGGATGTGAAATTTCAAATCATATTTAGCAATTAGTATCTAAAATGTGCGCACACACACTCTCTGGGTATGAATACGCTTGCATTGTACTATATGTATATTACATCTGTATATTCATAATGTGTCCTAATCTTGTGATTATTCAGTTAATGTATGTTCATCTGCTGTCTTAGTATCCTGAATTAGTATTCTGATCGATGTGGGGTTTTGTTTATGCATTTTTTGTAGCACATGTGATTTTTACTTGTAGTATTGAGTGAAATGATGATAGCTAAATCCTGGATCTCGTACATGGTTTTATTCTATTCTTTTTGTATTGTGTGCTTCTTACCAATCTTATATCTTAGTCCCACAAAGCAGCATTCTTTCCACAATGTGGTGTTCAATTAACCTTGAAGATGCTACTCTACCTTTGACTTTTTAATTTTAACTATTCAACTGATGGCATGTTTATAATTTTCTTTCATGAAGATTCCTCAGAGTTGCCAAAGTCAAATGGTTTCCTAATAATCGAAGCAAATGGTGGGTTGAACCAACAAAGGTTATCTGTAAGTCTCTTCTGATATATTTTTGGTCTGGACAGCATTGAACTCTTGAAAACGCTGTGCTTTTATTATGTGTCCACTACCATATTTGTATCCTGTGTTAATAGTAGCTGGCGGATGTCTCAATCTTTTAGTAATGTGGATTTTATCTGCATCATCGCAGAATATATACTTAGGTGTATGGTTTCTGGTTCTGTTAGTTTAGAAACATAATCAACATAAATACAGTGTACCTGAATTCTTGACATATAAGTCGACTTTAGCTGACTGGGGAATTTCAACTTGGGCAGTGTATAAAACAAAAAAATTCAGTAAAGAACATGTAAAACTAGAGTCTTCATTCAACATCTGCCGAAGATACACGAAGTTAATATAGTTTGGGTATGGACCTGTATGGAAACTATATTTGAGTTATAAAAGTCATATGGTATGAGGTAACCACTAGGCTTGAACATTTGTGGTTTAACTTTAGGACTTCCTTTTATAGTGAATAACAAGGAACGGACGAAAGTGACTCCATGTAGCCAATCCGAATTTCCGGAATGATGGTCGCTACTGCATTCTTCTGTATTCTCACACGCACATACTCAGACACATAGAAGCATGTATAACAGATATTTTCCAAATCAGTTGCACAATTAGGTATCGTCACACCATCTTTTGGTCTTAATATGTATTGAACACCACTATGTTTGAGAGGCTCCAATTTTATTTATACGACCTAGTGGTAGGCAATGAAAATGCACTGTCTGTCAACTCCAAGTCTTAAGATGCTGATAGGTTTCCATTTTCTGTGACAGATGTGATGCGGTGGCTGTGGCCGGTCTGCTGAATGCCTCACTTGTAATTCCCATATTTCACTCAAATAGTGTTTGGAAAGATTCCAGGTGACGATGAAATCATATCGTCCAGTAATTCTTCTTCTCTCTTCATTGGATATTTCCCATTTCAAGTTGAACAAAATTCAGTGGATGGCTCTAAATGTTCTGTATATTTTTACTTACACAGTTTCATATAATGCGTGAGGTAAAACCATGTTAGTACCGCAGTTCCATGAGCGGGTATGTGGGCATGCCATTAGAGAGAGAGGAATTTATAGATTTTCTGGTCCTGTATAACATTTTTGAAATTTACTTCGTTTCCTGCTTATGAACCAACTATGATTTGCTCGTCAGTTGTCAATATATAAGGTTTCGGACATTTGATGCTAGTGAATACCCTTTGACAGCCCTGTGTCGCAACAGTTGAAACTCTGTTGATATTTGCTACTACATCTCTGCCAAAGTACAATGGAAAGAATTACCCCCCCCCCAATATAGGAAGGTGCTATTGCTAGTCTTAAAAGTGGATGATATAAAGAATTAAAATCGTATATAGAACACTTGCGTGTTCCATAACTGATCAACTATAGTGTACAGTAAACAAATCTGCATGCCAAAGGACTTCGATTTTAGTGTACTCCATCATCACAGGTTTATATAAAACTGCAGTTACTCATTTTGAGCGTTTTTGTAGAGTTTAAACAAAATTAGCAAAAACTCAAATTTGGATTGTAGCTGTATTATTCTGCACTCAGTTATGCTGGATCTATATATAACCGCTTTCTTTAGAATGTGCTTCATCTGTCATTGACGTGTCATTTTCTACGTAAAGGAATGAAAAGCTTGATCCTGAGTGTTAATCATCATACATTGTAGATATATCTGACCAAATATTTTCCTTTTTCCCCTGTTTTTCTTGCAGCAAGTTCAGCAACATATTTGATGAGGAATTCTTCATGTTTGCACTCAGAAATCATGTTAATGTGGTTCGAGAACTTCCAGAAGACATACTTCAGAAATTTGATAACAATATAAGCAACATAGTGAATTTGAGAGTAAAAGGATGGTCGAGTGCCTCTCACTATCTCGAAAAAGTTCTGCCAAAGCTGATTGAGTTCAAGTATTATCTCTCACCTTTTCTTACACCACCTTTCTTTCAAATAACTTAGGCAGTATGATCTTACTTTGTACAGCAGTTTGTCGTGCATAAAATTTCTTGTTCTGACAAATACATCAGATTAATTTAGAGACTTTCAACTTTTTTTTTTGTTAATAATAAAACAAATTGGGATTTGTATCTACGTCAAAGACACATTTAATATTCCAATTACAGTGCTGTTTATTGTAGTCTTATTTGCTGTTTTACTTTGAATAATATGTTGAATTTTTCTTGAACTAGGGTGCTGATGTAATCCCATGATTTTAGCAACAACTATCTAGATATATTAAAAGGCCTGCTGTGGTTTCTATATTGACGTTTTTTAGTGAATTTTATAGGAAATTTGTTCTGCATCTTTTTGTATCTTGGTGGTACTAAACTTCTATCCCTTGTTATATCTCCTTGACATCCTTCTTTCCCTTGTTTTTTATTGTTTTTCTTGATGCATGGAATAACTACATATTTGTTTCCCACCCTAGATAGGATTCCGCTTATATTTGCGTTTCATTCAAGTAAAACTACCAGTTGCTATAAATTTGTAGATGTTTCTTCCTCGTAATACTAACGTCAGCTCGTTTCTCCTGATACATTATTGGCAGGGCTGTGCGAATTGCACCTTTCTCGAATAGATTAGCTCATATCGTTCCTCCATACATCCAAGGACTTCGATGCCTGTGCAATTTTGAAGAGGTTTTCACAGCCCATACGTATGCTGGCTGCCAAGATGGTTGATCGAATGGTTACAAAGTGTTCCAAAAGTGGGGGAAGATATGTTTCAGTACATCTTCGTTTTGAAGAGGTGTGACTTGCTTTCTTATGCTTGATTTTAATTTGAAGCCATTAATTTTCTTTCGGTTCTACAGTTCATTTTATTTGAAATAGTACGACCTTTTATCTCCCAATGAAGGATATGGTTGCATTTTCATGCTGCATATATGATGGTGGTGAAGAAGAAAAGCACTACATGGATATTGTTCGAGAGAGGAGTTGGAGAGGAAAGTTTCGGAGAAGAGGCAGAGTGATAAGACCAGGTGCCAACAGAGTGGATGGGAAGTGCCCTTTAACTCCACTAGAGGTATGATATAGATAATAAACACTTTTTGGGCTTGTCGCATTTCCGCCTTAAATTTTTGATTGTAGGCCATTTACCAACTGTAGATAGACCATTTACTAACAGAGTGGATGGCCAGATGGGCAGCGCCCTTTCTTCCAACTCCTGTTTTGAATCGTATTTGACATCTTGAAATAACCATAGCCATTGTTGTTTACTCTTTTATGTGACAAAAGTGTCATTTCCCAATAAATATAATTACTGAAATCTATTTTCTAAATGCTCTCAAGGTTAACGAGCTGTCTGCTCCCATTTTTCTTCCAGTAAGTGATAAACTGTTTCTGATAGTTTTGTATGCACTTTTATAGGTGGGAATGATGCTCAGGGGCATGGGTTTTGATAACCATACCACTCTGTATGTTGCTGCCGGTAAAATCTACAAAGTGGATAAGCATATGGCTCCTCTTAAACAGATGTTTCCTTATCTCGAGACAAAGGACACACTTGCCACTCCAGAAGAACTTACTCCATTCACGGTGAAGCTCTAAATGGAGAATTACTTTTCTTCTTTCCAACACTTTAAGAATTTTACCAATACTGATGGAATAAATCTTTTTTACTTAGGGCTTCTTGTCAAGGTTGGCTGCCCTAGATTATACTGTTTGTCTCCACAGTGAAGCTTTTGTCACGACTCAGGGTGGTAATTTTCCGCATTTCTTGGTTGGGCACAGGCGCTATTTCTACGAGGGACACGCCAAAACTATCAGACCTGATAAGAGGCGGTTAGCTCAGTTATTTGACAGCACAAAGATCAGGTAATGAACAAAGTACTGCTAAACTCCCCTGTTGTTCTAAATTATGATTCATTATTATTGGCATGTAAAAACGTGGCCTCTCGTTGTCTGACTATAGTGAGAGGATTATGTTGAGGGTATTGAGGGGTATTTGCAACTGTCGGAGCTTCTGCAAACTTGTTGAACTTTAAAACAAAAACAAAAAAAAGCAAGTAAACTTGATTTATAAAGGAAAATCTGTCAAGTGCTTGAAAAATGTGCTGCAAAGGTACCATTTCTTAAGTTTAAAGAAGAAACCGGGAAATTGTTTTCGCAAAACATTTGCTAGAAATAGCTGTTTCGAACAAAGCTATTATTAAGCATCTGATTATCCTTGTTATTATCTGTTTATGTTTGACAGATGGGAGGACTTTAAACGTCAATTGCACGAAATGCTTCGCCACAGCGATTTGAAGGGCATCGAACTGAGGAAGCCCGGCAATTCTCTCTACACGTACCCAATGCCAGATTGCATGTGTAGAAGATCAGTCGAGAACAGTAACACGACAAGATAACTCGTTTGAACCATACTAATTTTTATAGGCGTGTTGTTCATATAGCAGATATATATTTACAGTGTTCTCAATATATTACTATAGTGTAGCAAGTCAGAAAGCTTCCAATAAACTAGTATTGGTAGCTTATTCTTTCTCCTCCTATCTTTTTTACTGTAAATGTGAGCATTGTGGTTCTGCAATGCCCAAAATTCATTCATTATATGCTGTGAACAGATGGAATGGAAGTTTATTCTTTCTTGAAGAATCTTGCTATAGAATTTAGTTTGAAATCATTGTAGATGGCATAACTTCTTGTATAGTACATGGCACGGGAGTATTTGAGCCGTCGGTTCGGTTCTTGAGTTCGATTAGTTTAGTTGTCGGTTCACTTCAGAAAAACCGAAGAACTGCATCTAAACTAATGGATGAAACATGAAATCAAGCTCGCACAGTGTTGATGAGTTGTCACCTCATATATCAAAACTCAAAAGCTTCAGCCCCCCAACATAAAATTTGTCATTCCCTAAAGAATCCCGTTGCACTTCAAGCACGACGTGAACCGATTCAGCGTGCTTTGCTGCTGCAGCCTCCCAACTTGATCGTCAGAAGGGTTGCTAAATTTAGAAATTCAGAAGGTATCTCACTCAATCTATCCACGTTCCCAAGAACAAGCCTCTCGAGGCATGGGAAATGTGTATCATCGGCAATGCAGTGTGTCAGAACAAAGGAGTCGAGTTCCAAAGACTTTAGGCGCTTGAATTGGTGGGTTTGATGCTAGGGATCCCTACTAGACTAACGGGATAAAGTAGATACAAACATAACGTGTCTCACATATGTAATCACATAACTCCCAACATATTTGTCTCTATCCCCCTACCACCAAATAAATCGGTTGAGAAAGTTATTGCCCTAGTATGGGGATAATTTTTTATTGCTAACTGCTGTCTCTGTCACCCACCCACTACTAATAATATAGTTATGAGAATGTTTAAAGACCAAAGAAGAAGAAAAGACCGACAATTAGATTCTTGAGCACAAGTGTTGTCCACTGGCTAACTTTTTTTTATAAAGAGTAAATTCATGCCACTAAAATAGAGTTCGTACAATCCAGATATAAAGAGTTATAAGTAATGTCTTCAATACAAAATTCCTACAAAAGAGGGGAAGTCAGGGGTAGTGTTCCTATCCAATTGAGACTTTCAGCCCATTTGGCCAAATTATGGGCGACTTTGTTTCCAAATCTGAGAATTTTATGAAAATTCCATTTAGAATGGCTAGAACTACACCTTTTGATGATTTTCAGATCTTCAAAAGCCTTCCATAAGGGAGTTGCGTCTTGTTGGTGGATGAAATCTATAGCTTTCAAGCAATCAGATTTCAAGAACATGTTGTCTACATTCAGATTGTGAAAAGATAAACAAGCCAACCGAATAGCAGCAATTTTAGCACAAGTAGCATCAAACGAGAGAATGCGTTCAGTGACAGCCATAAGTACCTTTCCACAATGATTCCGAGCAATAAAGGCGATGGTAGCTTGGCCATTGACAAAAGCATCGGTGTTAACCTTAATCCAACTTTTGCGGGGTGGTTTCCAAGTAGCGCTAAGTGGGTAGGCTTTCAAAGCAACAAATTTGGAGATTTGGCTCTTAACATGAGAATATGCTTAACGTTGAGCGGTATGGACTATCTCGAATGTTGATAGCCGGATTTCCGTGAGTGACGTTGTTCCAAGAAAGCCATATTAAATTCATGGCGCAAAGCTAAATGTTAAGAGATTAATACGCTCAGCCTCATCGTTAAAGACGTTGCCATTTTGTGTTAGAAGAACACTAAGCCAAGCTTTGATCGAGGTCCCTGCAAATGCATAAAGACAGAAGTGCCGACTTGAGGAAAACCACACTTGTTCTGCAATAGGACATTGTAAGAATAAGTTCTCCAAACTTTCCTGGCCGTGGTTGCATAGAGGACAAGAGGAGTCGAAAACATGCATGAACAAAGCAAGTTTAGCTCTTGTAGGTAAAATGTTTGAGACCAACTTCCAAGCGAAGAGTTTGAGCCTGTCATGAAGCTTCGCATTCCAGATTAACTTGAAGAGATTTGATACTGCCGGTGCTAGAGTATGAAAGCGTCCACTTTGATCTAAAATATAGACACTCGTGGATGTGAACTTCCCACTCTTGGTAGGCATCCAAATCACATGCCAAGGTTCCCGAGTAGTGGGAAGTTTTAAGAATTTCTCAAAAAACGTCCGGAGAAAAGATAGATACCAGCAGACCCAAATTCCAATCAAAAGTCTCCATATTTTGTAGCTCCTTAACATAGGTGAGATGGGAGACCACATCTTCGTCGCCGGGGTCAATAATAAGTGGCCTGAAATTTGCAAATGTGTGAATCCATGGATCTTCCCAAATACAGACGTCTGAGTTCAAACCAACTTTAAAACAAACACCTTTGACTATCAGCTCACGAGACGAACATATGTTTTCCACCCTCTAGAAGCGGACTATGAAGGCTGAATCTCCAGAAAATTTTGCTCGCGCACATACTTCGATTTCAGTGCAATCACCCAAGACTTGTTTACGCCACTGAAAATCTGCCACAATAATTTCGTATGAAGAGCTCGATTAAAGTCAGTCGTGCGCCGAAAGCCAAGGCCACCATTTGATCTCGGCACACAAATGTCATTCCAACATTTAAGAGCCAAATACTTTCTGGAATGATTGTCATGCCACCAAAAGGATCTGATCATCTTGTCAATTTTACTACAAACCGTTTTGGGAAGGATATGGGTAGACATTGTGTAGACCGGGATGCTTTGAGCGACTGATTTGACAAGTACCGTTCTGCCTGCTTGCTAGAGAATTTTAGATTTCCATCATTTGAGTTTAGACTCCAACTTGGAGAAAAGATCTTGATAGTTGACGGTTCGGACAGTTGTGCGGCAGAATGGGAGACCAAGATGTATGAGGTTGTGATTACATCTTTTCATTGCAAGAATGTTGCGGATTTCCTCTCTAAGATTTGGGGGCAGTTTTTGCTGAAATGAACAAAAGATTTTTCCTTGCTAACCACTTGACCAGTCCACTCCTCAAACGTATCAAGACAAACTTTCACTTGTTCAGCGTCACAACGAGTAGCCCTGCAAAAAATTGTTACATGGAGATAGGTTAACCCCGCATAAAGCAAATGTGAAATAGGTTGGCCACCTTTGCTTATCTTAATTCCATGGATCAAATTATCATGTTTGCTTTAAGAAGGATTCTTGAAAAAATATCGATGAAAATGATAAAGAGGAAAAGAGAGATCGGGTCTCCTTGACGAATGCCTCGAGTGGGGTGAAAAAAACCAAAATGAGCACCATTGACTAGGGTAGACACCGAAGTGGTTGTGATGCATTGACTCACAAGTTGGCAAAAACTTGTATTGAAACCGTAACACTTGAGCATTTGGAGAAGAGCCGACCATTCGACTCTATCAAAAGCTTTAGCAAGGTCAATTTTAATTGTCATGAAGCTGGATTTTCCCCTTAAAGTGTTCATATGGTGGAGTATCTTTTCGGAAAGAATAGAGTTGTCACTTATGTTGCATCTAGGTACATAGGTTCTCTGGTAAGGTGTGATGATCTTGTTAAGGACCATATTGAGACGATTGACAAGAATCTTGGTGATGATTTTGTAAAAGGTGTTACAAAGACTTTATAGGCCTAAAATGATCAACTGTGCACGAATTTGGGACTTTGGGGATTAAAGTTATAAAAGTGTGGTTGAGGGCTTTGATCAAGTATCCTATGATAAACATATTTGCAAACTTCAAGACCAATAATATCCCAAAAATTCTTGTACAAATAGGTGCGGAACCATCAGGACCAGGACTTTTGTACGAGTACATAGCAAAATCAGCTTCTTTTATTTCCTTGTTGGAAGGGCAAGCAACGAGCCAAGCATTGTCCTCAGGGGATATTATGTTTGGCAGCAGATTATCAAATCAGTAGGAGGGGAGGGGTTAGCAGTTTGAAATAGGCAAATGAAATGCTTATCAAAAACCGAACTAATATCATTCCACGAGTAAACATAATCATCAGTGGTTGGATTTCTGATAAAATGAATGCGATTAGCATGACTTTGCAAAAGGGTTGAAAGATGAAAATACCTAGTGTGGGCATCGCCATTTTTAAACTATTCTTGCTTCGCCCGCTGTCTCCACTTGATTTCTTCCTGATGAAGAAGTTCATCAAGATGAACTTGCAGGGCTTCCTCAAGGGCAAGGTTCTCCAGAGATTTTTTTTACTTTGCAGGTCATTTATTAGATTAGTGGTAGAAGTGCT
>JAYMSH010000413.1:0-11391 GCA_036897905.1 Aragoa cleefii | reverse complement strand
TATAGATAAATCTTTTAGGAAACATTAGTACAAAGAATTCACTTTAGAATGGTCCATGTATTATCAATGATGCAGCGGCACACCACCCCCAAACTCTCAGATCGGAAAAATAGTTTGGAAAACTTGTCCTCTAAGACCACCGGCAACGGTGATGTCTAAACGGGTGTCACCAGGAAAACGACAATGGCGTCACACCGTGATGCCCTTCATCGGTGACGCCTGGGGGCATCACCAGGCGACACCGTCACCCCGAGCGTTGCCTCGTGAAGCTCGGGGTGACCGCGTCGCTTTTTTTTTTTTTTACGAAACGACGGCGTTTCACCTCCCGTCACCATTGTGGGATTTCAAAGTGGTGACACCCCGACGCGGTGACGGGCGTCACGCCCGTCACCACTGCTAGTAGTCTAATGTAGGACGAACTTCCATAGACTAAGAGTATGCTCGCCGTTCGAAAAAATTCAAAAAAAAAGTACCTATTGTGTTCCATTACCACTTTCAATATTTTATTGTAGTACCATCTACTTTTGATATTTTATTGTAGATTTATGTCTAAAAATGGTATTTTCTAACATGTTCCGCCAAACTCGCCGTTAGTACGTCAATTTCTGACATTCTCACGATTATTAATCGCGTGTCACACACACTTTTCCTTTAAAATTAAAAATAATAATAAATAGAATCGCAGACAATTCGAAGAATCAATTAAAAATGAAAAATGAAAGAAATTTAAACGAAAAATGGAAAAGAAATTGTAACTTAATAGAAGTTTATTATTTTCTTTTTCGCTTTTTTGTTTAAATTTCTTTTATTTTTTATTTTTAATTGATTTTTTGAATTTTTCTTCAATTTTATTTTAGTTTTTTCGAATTTTTAAAGAAAAGTGGGTGTGACACCTGCCTAATATTTGTGAAAATATCATAAATTGATAGACCAAGGGTAAATTGGATGGAAAGTGTTAGAATGTACCATTTTTGAACAGAAACTCACAATAAAGTACTAAAAATGATAATAATACACAATATAAAATACATTTTTTGGATTTTACCCGCTCGCGGTTCATAGTGTCTTCACATTTCTTCCTTTTCTTTTTTACTTGTCAACCATTTCAACTTTCTTTATTTATATTTTTGACCTTTTTTTCCGTCTCTTATAAGATGGACTCATTGAAAATTAACACTGTCCAGACTAAATAGAGTTGGTTAATTCTCATAATTTGACTTTGGTTCCAGTTTTGATTTCGGTTTCAATTCACTGTATTCTCTCACTATATATTAAAATTTTGACTTGCAGCACCACAAAACGTACATAAATTTAGTGAAAAGCTAAGTGAACATTTTTTTTGTGTGTTTTGATTCTCAACAAAGATCGTGATTTATTGTGTTTGCAATTTTACTCATTGTTAGGTTTTATCTCTCGAGCAATCGGTATCTTAATTTCGGGTCTAAAAGATTTTACTTGATTTTAGAATTACCAATCTTGTGCGAAAAATTATGCGAAATGGAGTACCAAGACACGTCTCGTAATCCAAAAAGACACCGATGACAAACTTTTTCTTAATCTTTATTTCTTTTTTTTTTCTACTCTTAAATAGGTAACCTGAAATAGGAAATATTTTTGCTATTTTCCCCCCACATTATTTTTTGCTCTTCTAAGTACGGATTAGATAAAATCTAGCTGGCTAAAATATAATTCGAATTTTTATGTCGATGTCATTTTGGTCATTTTATATACTCCTCAAGTCATCTATAAATAGGACTCTCATCATGTCCATCTTTTGATACAACACAAGTTTAGAAGTTGAACAGAAACTAGAAAATAACAATGGCTACAACACCTGGCTTGCTCACTGACTGGCCTTGGAAGAACCTTGGAACTTTTAAGGTAACATGTCACATTTTTCTCTATATTTCTGCCTCTTTTCGATTCTGAAGAAACAAAAAACAACGATTGTATCGCACCATGAACCTTCACTTTTAAGTTGAGTTAGACAGTTTGTGCTGTATCGCGTCATTTACATTCATTCTTATAGTTCTTGAAAAGATTTGAGAGCATAGTTTTCGAGTTGAGTGATCATAATTTATCTATCTTGAAGTATGTAATACTGGCACCATGGTCATTGCAAAGCTTGTACATGGCCGTAACAAAAGAGGAAAGCGAGAGAGACTGTGTTAAAATGCTGATAATCCCATTTATGCTATGGAGAGCTCTTCACAACCAAATATGGATCTCTTTTTCCCGCCACAGAAACGCGAAAGGAAGCAATCGCATCGTTGACAGAAGCATTGAATTCGAGCAAGTGGACCGCGAAAGCAACTGGTAATTTAGTTTGTCTCTTTTCTGGTCACCTAACAATTGTTGTTGCTCTTAACTTGTACTATTAGTATTAGTTCCATTTTTAGTGGGTCAGGGAGACGAATTTGTTTTTTGTTTGATGATGTATATGGGCTGCATTTGAACTGACGAATTGCCCGTCTTTTCACAGGGATGATAATATTCTACTATCTGGAATAGTATTCTACTTCTTCAACTCGTTTACGTCACTCACTTCCTCCTTGCCTACCTGGAGAATCGATGGAATAATCATCACGGTTTTGCTTCATGCTGGCCCTGTGGAGTATCTTTATTATTGGCTTCACCGAGCGCTGCACCACCATTACCTCTACTCTAGATACCATTCCCACCACCATTCTTCCATTGTCACCGAGCCCATTACATGTAAGATCATCCGTATTAGTCGTAATTTTGTTATGTGTTGCATGGTCGTCTCAGATATTTTGGGGTTCAGTTGGTTATGTGTTGCAGGGCCGTCTCAGATATTTTGGGGTCCTGTGTCACTGTCAAACACTTGGATGTTGTGATCCATGTTTATGTGCATTATGAAATCTGCTTACTGTATGTGTTACCATGACGGCTGTTATACATCCATTCGCGGAGCATCTGTCGTATTTTACTTTGTTTGCAACGCCAATGCTTGCAACACTCTTCACCGGAACAGGTTCCTTGGTGTCTCTCTTCGGATACATCACGTACATCGATCTCATGGACAACATGGGACACTGCAACTTTGAGCTTATCCCTCATTGGGTCTTTTCCGTCTTTCCTCCTCTCAAATACTTGATGTATACGCCTTCGTAAGTGCCACTATAGAAAGCGTTCTATTCTTCCCTTTCTTTGAACTCAAGACAAAACTCGTGTGCGAAAATTGATGCTTTGACAAATATGTTGCCGTGTACAGGTTTCACTCTTTGCATCATACTCGTTTTAGAACCAACTACTCGTTGTTCATGCCATTTTACTACATACACGGTACCATGGACGTGACTACTGATGAACTATACGAGAAATCACTTAAGAGAAAGGAAAAGTTTCCGGATGTTGTGCATTTGACGCATTTGACAACGCCGGAATCAATCTTTCATCTCCGAATTGGATTTGCCTCTTTCGCCTCGAGGCCCCAAAATTCTACGGCGTGGTACATGTGGCCTCTAACATGTTGGTCTATGATGCTGAGTTTCATTTACTGTCAGACGTTTATAGCAGAAACAAACATATTCGAGAAAATTAAGTTACAATCGTGGGCGATTCCTAGATACAGTATACAGGTAACAACATCTTCTGTTCCAGATTTTGCAAATCAACATTTTCTCCATTTTGTTTCTTGAATAATAGTTAATTTCTTCTTTCATAGTATTCTTTCAAATGGCAAAGGCCAGTTATTAACAGCCTTATCGAAGAAGCCATATTGGAAGCCGAATCAAGAGGCGCAAAGATTTTGAGCTTAGGCCTATTCAACCAGGTGGTTTTGAATGCCACAAATTTACGTGCATTTCGTTCTACAATCATTACGCTAATCTAAACTTTGTCATTTTAGGGTGCTGAACTCAACAGAAGCGGAGAACTTTTTGTTGAAAAGCATCCGAAGCTAAATGTCAAGATAGTTGATGGAAGCAGCTTGGTGGTTGCGATTGTTCTCAACAGGCACGACCGAGATCCTTTTCAGAGGCAGCCTCACGAAAATTTCTTACGCCATTGTTTCCGCTTTGTGCCACAAGGGTATCAAGGTGTGTACGAAAAGATATGCTATTGTTAATTTGTTTTGTATTACTTTTAGAGTATTTGTTCTTCTTGAGGAGTTTATCTTTTATCTTTCCCAGGTGGTGACATTCTATGACCACGAGAGGCTTAAGCTGTCGTCGTTGCTTCAGAGTAAAGTTGTTCTGTCAAAAGCCTATGCTCAAAAGGTAAGCATTTTCCTTCTGATGCTCAAGAAGAAAAGCTAGTGTAATTTATTGAACATGGGATGATTCGATTATGCGTTTTGTTATTGTGAATGATAGGTATGGATAGTTGGAAGCGGAGTGACTAAAAAAGAACAACTGAAGGCGCCGAAAGGAACTCTTTTCATTCCGTTTTCTCAGTTCCCTCCTCAGATAGTGCGTAAAGACGACTGCTTTTATAGTCACACTCCATCTATGGTGGCTCCCCCTGTGCTCCAAAACTTGCACTCTTGTGAGGTCTGTAAAATTTCCACAAAATGTATCTCTAATATTACTCATTCATGAACTGTCTTTGGTTCTTAGCTCGGAATTCAGGGCGAAATTCACCATACACCAATAGTTTAGCGAAATATCAATCCCAGATACTAATATTCGAAACGTATGAGTTTTTATTTGACGAAAAAATTAAGGCTCATTTCTAAATATTCGAATCTTTTATGAGCAGAATTGGCTTCCAAGAAGAGTTATGAGGGCTTCGCGCGTGGCTGGAATTGTCCATGCCTTAGAAGGATGGAATGTGCACGAGTGCGGTAACATGGCGTTGTTTGATGTTAATCTTGTGTGGGATGCTGCCCTGAAACATAGTTTTTGCCTTTCGGCCATTAGCAAATGAATAAAATGATGTGTAGTATCACGTGTATGGATCTTCATGTTCACAGCCGAATTTAGCCCAAAATCTTGGAGGCACTGGAACTTGTATGGTTGGGATGACCATGCATTTTCAGTTCTTGTCATACACTTGAGATAATTCTGAAATCTATGCTACATTATTATGTAATTTGTATGGAGATGAAGTGAACAAAAAGCAACTCTGAGAGGAAAACAGAGTTTACAAGCTGCTGCTACAAATAATTTTCATTCATATCATACTAGTAGCAGAAATGAATTACTGTTGCACATCACAAAATTCACAATCAAATGTTGTGCTGATCAGAGAAGTATGCCCTTCATTTGTTCTTGCAACCTGTTCCGATTTCTGAATCTCCAACTGCAATACAATAGTTACAAATGCAACTCCATAGATTTCAGAACTATCTACAGAAGCATATAAGACATCGCCAAGTACTGATCTTAACAAGGATAGAGATCGTATTAGCAACTTGTCAGAAAGTATTGCGTCACATTTAATCCTGTCTAACTACAAAAGAAGCAGCACAGTGTGAACGTCTGTCTTGTCTGAAAATTGGGAGCACAACGGAAGTGGACCTTCATTTACAACGTCGAAAGTATTGCGTCACATTTAATCTTGTCTCAGCTGCACGTCATTGAGGAGTTTAGAACTGAAGTTGCGCTATAAAAAATAGTCTTCCCAGAGTCACACTTTTGTGTCTCGACAGAATTAAGATACCGAATGAGAACACTCTCAGATTTATCTTTCCAATGCTGGAAACATCGGAACTACAAGAATAATGTACATGGTTGGATGTGAAGTTCATGAAAATCGATGCTGCTAAATTACATGCGAGAGTAAACGACTATGCTGCCAAGATCACTAGAGAAAGGGTGATAAAGTTTGAATGTTCTGGTGGTGTACGTGTACCTGAAACTGCTATTCCGACTGGATCACCAACTTATGTACTCTGGGAAATGATTTCGATACCAGTGGTCTTCACGTACTTGAACAGACTGGATCACAAGTATGACAGAAAAGGCAGCAATGTAGTTCAGCTTACAACCATATCAAAAACATCAGAAAAACCTAACACAAGCTAGAAAATACTCGACTCATAACAAGTTCAGCACACAATCACTATGGTTTTCAAGTATATCCCTTAAAAGCAAGCAGAGGCAACTGTGAATCATCAATGCATATATAATCCACAAATTTCTTCATTGCTTAAAGCATATCATGCTAATCAACTTCATGACACAATTCAAGATCCAGAAGACGCAAGTAATACTTGTCACAACCGAGAAAAACAGGTAAGCAGTTACAACTCGGGTACATAGTCTACCCTCCATCAATTCAAAATCAGTTGCTTAGGCCCAGGTTATCAGACCTTATTTTTCAGTTTCACACTTTACAGCTCGACCAGAGTCGAGGCCAAAGAACAGGACAGACCAAGTGTACCACCATCAAGATCATCAGTTAAAAGCTTGGAGAACAAAGTTTTATCCATAAATAGTCTTAAGAAAACAGACGTTTTATGTTGGCATGTTAGCTTTGCAAGGTGACTCACATCCGCTAAAAAATACCAACTGTCTAATAAACTCCAAAATACTCAAAATCACCATCCAGACGAGTCAGACACAAGCTAACTTAAACAAGTTTGGCTTCATATATTCTCCTCACCACGGGAAACTAAGCTTCTTCTGTCGGTACATGAGCATAGAAAGATGACCTGATTACATTTGAATAATGGTCCACGTACGAATTCAGACATTAAGATTACTGATAGAAATACTGATCTGGAAGAAACTAAAATGCTAAGGACAAACAAGATTTGGATAAAAGGATTTCAATTCATGGGTAAAATGGTCAAGCTGTGGGTGATTGTTTCTCAGATGTCTAAAATGGCAAGGACACTTTCTTTAGAGGCGCTCCATTTCCCACCACAAACTTTGCAAGATGGATTTGAGGAGTAGCACCAATGAAGTTGTTCAACTTAACTTCCTCCAGGGTATTTTCAAAGCAAGACTGAACCCGTTCCATTGCATCATAATCACAATCACCAAAATCCCTCCGTGGATAGAGAAGCAGAAAAATTCTCGCCTACACCTGTCCTCTTATTATTGGTTGAGCAAAAAAAAGAACATGTAGAGTTGTGGCTTCTTACCATATCCACATCTAGAATTTTAGATATTCTGCGGCTTTTAGTAACTCAACTAGTGCTTCGGCATTGCCAGGAGAAGAAGACATAGTTAGCCGTTCCAACAGCTTATTAAATATTGGCAGAGGAACTCCTCGTTTTGATAGCGCAATAGCCTTACAAAAGATGGGCCACAAACAGAAAAACAAACGACGTTAAAGCATTGATTGATGCTGATCGTCAAGAATAACAATAAGAAACCATATATTTCTGCAACTGCACATAGTAAGAAAGTAACTAAACCTTTGCCAAAGAACCTGAAAGCTCCAAATGCTTTAAAGTCGCGAATCCTCTGAGTAGGTTTCGGACTTATGATCCACAATGTCGATAAATAGCATCGGGGCCGATGAAGATATTTTTCAAAGCTGCATACTCCAGTGATCGGCCGGTCAAAATAAAGTTTCCAAGTAAACAAGAAGCTTCAAACTTGGCCAACCTGTCTCCAGCTGCAATCTCGATTGTATACGCATGAATGTTACTGCTATATGGATTCTTACATTTGAATGTGGTTAATTCAGGAGCATAGATTTTCACCAACTTAACATTCGACCAGGTGCAGTCTCTTAGTTCAAATGTTTCCAGGACCGGCAAGGTAAAATTCACCGTATCAAGATTATTCTCGATTTGTATCTCGACTTGACCAAGATACAAGATGGCGAGGTTAGGGAAGGTGATACCAGTAGTAGGAACTTTAAAAGTGCAATGCAGCTTCAATTCCAACTTCCTCAACGAAGTGCAATTGACAAGGGGTTGGGGTAAGACGACGCCCTCATGAGCATAAATTACTTGTAGATTCTCAACTTGACACCTCAGAATAGAAGATATCCAAAATCCCAAACGAGCAGGCTCATGCTTCCCAGCACATGAAAGGCGGAACTGTTTTACATTCAGCGAAACAAAAAGAACCCTTCGCACAAAGTTTATTAAGTTATTCATCTTTTCTGTGCCTACTCGCCAGGTCCTGATACTCATCATCAATGTGGATATTGTAAATCAAGGTCCACTTGTGTTGCCAATCGCTAGATAAGACACTTGTTCTTACTGCGTCTTTGGTGGTTAGGCATGATAGGATTCGACACATAATACTATCCGGTAAGTTGCTAATACGATTAACAGCAATACGGTTTCGACATCTCTGAGTACTTATGATATGATAATCCTGAAATTTTCACAAACGCTCAAGTCAGACTTACGAAAGCTGGAAGCAGCAGAAACAATCAGAAAATTTAGCAGATGAGATTCTATGAAGACCTTGTTAAGGAATCTAATTCCACTTACAAGAAAATAATTGAAATTAAATAAACATTGCTGGCCTAGAATCTCAACTTCCAGAATGAATCCTACAACTACTTCCAGTTTATAATATAAGATTGAAAATTAATAAAAGACTCCTGCTTCAGTTAGAACTCATAAAAGGAAAGAATTATAGGATGAAATACTCTCCTTCAGGACTCTAATATTACTAAAAAAAAGAAAAAAGAACCAATAAGTATATATTATTTCCTACCAAAACATAATCAATGGTATTTCCTAAATAAACTAAGTAATTTTTACTGATCAGTTTTGCAGATCTACAACTGATGATTAAAATCAGGACTATTGACAATTCTGAAGTAATGCATTTGTTTATTCACCCTGGACGCTACTGTAAAACCGAACATAATAGTAGAATTTATGTAATGTGTTGTAGGTTTTCTCAAATTACATCATCAATTGTTAAGCACGATGAAACAATCACAGTAGTAAATTGATTTCAGGATTCACTATGACTTGCAAAACTATGAAGCAGTAACGGAAAACAATTGTGCTTCAAGATGGCGCAAAACCTGAAGGATGTGTCAACTCAACAAAGATATGTTCCATCAAGACAAAAGCTTTCCGCACAGAATTCCACTGCAGATGATGGCACCAAACCACTTATTTGATACAAATTTTCTGTTGCAATCAGCACGACTAGAAAGGTCAACAGTGGATATCTGCCAAGCTAATTGTGTAGAAGCTCCCAGTAAGAACGTGTAATATGGCCATGCAAGATTGGCATTGAATCCACTAAGAGCAAGGCTACCGATGCACGCTATTCCGAAACCAGTAACCCACGCTTTTGTTGAATCCCCGAATCTCAAAGCAGTTGATCATCTTCTTTATCCTGATGTGCATATATTGTATCGTATACAAGTGTCCAAAATACGCCAGATGCGTAAAGAGGAAGCACAATAGCAGGGTCAAGACTTCCTTTAACAGCAGCCCAACCAAGTAAAGCACCCCAATTAAATGTCAAACCAAGGTAAGCCTGCGGCCAAGAAGTAAGTCTCTTCATGAGAGGATATGTAAAGACGAGCAGCAATGATGAAGCCCCAAAAACACGGCTAAAATTGTTCAGTTGTAGAAGAATCCCTAAACCCAAAAGCAATTGAACACCAAGAAAACAAATTCCTTGGTATGGTGTTAGAACGCCACTCGCAAAAGGCCTCAACCTTGTCCTCTCTACCTTAGTATCAATATCACGATCAAGCAGATCATTAATAGTACAACCTGCACCACGCAAAAGCAATGCACCCGTCCCAAACAACACCACCATCTTAATATCAGGAAAGTTTCCAGGCGCAGCGGCCATTGTTATTGACCACATACACGGCCAAGCAAGGAGCTAAGTGCTGATGGGCTTATCAAGACGCGCAAGGAGAGCGAAAGGCCGCATTTTTTGAGGTAGATGAATATCAATCCAAGAAGAAGACCCATTGCGCTTGGGATTTTCAGGCTTTTCTTCCTTTTCTTTAAATGCGACGGTAGAGAAGTTGTGAAGGAGCACGTGATGATGAAAGCCGTTGAAGTTGTTGCAGGAGTGATATCTGGAGGTTGCGGAGAATTCCAAGAGACGGAGACGAGAGTGATTAGGGTCGGAGTGTGGAGGGTGTAGGTACAGGTGCGTTGCGAGATAAATGAGCGGCGCTGGAGGATTCGACGGAGAGGATGAAGAAGTGCCATTGCACCCTTGCTTTCTTCTTTAATGAGATGTATGACAGAGCCAGAAGACTAACTCAAAAATGTAGAAACGACGACCTGAAGCAGAAAACATGATAACTTTAAGAGATTGCTTAAACTTGAGGGTTCTTTCAGTAGCCTAATTCGAACTTGTAATCCGTTCTTGTCAACTGCCCCACCATCATCTTTATTTACCAGCGCTGCTGCAGAAGAAACAGTTCACCCAACCAAAAGGAAGTTGTTTTCTGGTAAAAGCTCAAGTCTGGCACCGTGAATCTTGATTAGTACCCATAAGCTTCAGACTCATGATAAACGGTCATTAATCAGAAATTTTACAAAGCGAACAGATAAGCATTCATTTTTCCATCTTTTTTATAGAATCAAATAACATAATGAGGTGGCATGGAATCTGTGAAATGCGAAGAGTGAGTGACAATGCTATTATCAATAATCTACAGTCGGCCTACAAAAGACACTGTCATATCGTGCCAAGCTATATACGGAATTGCATCAATTTTGTCTTAAAAACAACACATTACTATTAGGTTACATACACAGCTAATAACTCTTTCATCTGCAGAATAATAATGTTCACAACTTCATGAGATAACTGCAACTCTACAATCTCACACTGTCTATCCTCTGCTGCATCTAAAACGACCAATGTGACTTTCCTAGTATAGCAAACCGTTACGTCACATACAAACTTATCGGAACTTTTTACTTTCAATCTCATAGAGTACCCCTACAGCAAGCAAGTCACTCTGGAATTTCCAAGATTGTTTTTTAACTCAGTTTTCCTAGTGTAGCTGTGATTTATTGTCATTGTCAACTTTAACCAAATTACTTGTGTCTGTTCTATTTGCACTCTTATGCTGAAGTCCGGCAGAATTGACACTATCACAAAAGGCCTAATTAAAGAAGTTCAAATTCTTATAGCTGGGCTCGCCTCGTAAAATATATACCCACCCACCTACTCAAGTCGCTCGGTTTTTGTGATACGAGCACACAAGTTCTTGTTGATGCCTGGACTCAAACATATAGTACCTCCCTAGATGATCTACAACAACGAAACGAAATCTCTCCAAGATTATTCGCAACAGAAGCATATATCATTAGTATTGGCATTACCAGTGTTTTGACATTTCTTACATCCATTCCTAGAGTGTCCTGATGATGATTTCACCAACAAATCTGAAATTTCACACACACACACATAATAGAATTTATTTGTGGGTTTTCTTATCAAATGGAGGAACCAGAAAGCAGTGCTACCTAACAAATAATTAAGAATATATCAGAGAATTAAGGGGCATACGATG
>JAYMSH010000412.1:0-11394 GCA_036897905.1 Aragoa cleefii | reverse complement strand
GAAGGAAGGAGCCTAAATATTTGAACATGTCCTTTGGTGGAAGAAATTGGGTTTCTAACCTTACCTCCTACCCCGCTCTCCGAATCCACATCATTTGCAAAATTGCATTCCACATACTCAGTTTTTGATCTACTCAATAACATACCCTTTGCATTCCGCATGCATTTAGTATAAATAGACATGCATAAAATAACTTCAAAATGACCAATGAGATTGAGACCTACCTTATACATCTTAAATGAAAATGCACAGTAGTGCAAGCATGAAAAACATGCAGTCAAATAAGTTCAGCACAACAAAACGCCATTTACATTCATATGTCGATGTTGTTAGAGTCTGCAGGCTGACGCTCATCTTCAATCTCAGAAGGTTTTCGCCTTAGACGAAATTCTCACCTCATGCCACAAGCAAAACAAATCATCCAACATATCGTTGTCAACATCTGTCTGTGCGGTATTTGAAACTGCAAGAAGACCTTTCAGCCACTGTTCATGTAATGTCGAGAAATTCTCTCTTTGTTCAGATGACTTGAAACTTTCTCCGACCCTTCTCTTCATGAGTTGTCCAGCTTCTGCTGCTGCTTGAACCACTGAGCCTGGGATTCCGGCCATACATGCTACTTGCATCCCATAGTTCTCTGGGCATGCACCTGAGGCTAGTCGGTAGAGGAAAACTATCTTCCTCTCAACTGGCATTGAAGCTTTGGACGACAGATCAAACGAGCAAGCCATATGTTGCAATTTTACTCGGGGATGGGTGGCAAACTCCTTTGTGAGAGAGTGATAGTGTGTTGCGAACAAAAGGCGGCAGTTGACTGTCTCAACAAGGTGACGGAATACCTGGACATGAAGGGTATAAACAACTTTATCAGGATAACTTGGAGATGATTACATAAACGCAACCTGAGGCATGGGTTATTATATGCAAACACCCCTTCATGTTTGAAAGAGAAAAAAAAAAACACTAAGACAGGACAGTGTCTTGGCATTTACTTCACATTTCAGTTTGTTTCTCCGTTAAGTGTTTATCAAAGGGGCATTGCTGTAATGTTCCAAATATGAGAGGTGTTTGTGTGTGTTATGCCTCAAGAGATGCTTGTGTATTTTAGCATTTAGGCAGTCTTTCTAAAATATACTGATAAGCATGTTTTCTTTGACTTCAGGAACGAAAATGCACTATGCCTTTGGCAAAATAAATCAAGAAGGAAAAAAGCATCTTACAGCATATGCTATAGCATATCCATCAAAAGTACTAGTTCCTCGACCCAACTCATCAAGAATTACAAGTGAATTCTGTGTAGCATTTTGCAAAACTGTTGCCGTCTCTGTGCACTCGACAAGGAATGTGCCTACAAAATAGAAGTTCCAATCATGCATGTTTTCAGAGTAAGCAGAAAATAGCCTTCTTCATAATGATGCGTGTAGTTGCATTTCATTTCTTGCATGCAAGATGTAAGAATAATTAGCGAATTTAACATCAAATTCCAGGTATAAACGAAGATATTGCCTGAACAGATAAAAAGCCAAACCAGTGAAGGAGCACAAATATACCTAAAGAGTAACTACACATGAATTGAATCCATTCACCAACTCAACAAGGTCAGTTTTATTTTCTTGATTATGAATCTAGCCGTTAGGTTTCAGTGTCCACCAAAATCTAAAGTGTTTAGATGAGAAAACTTACTCTCGCCTGTCATAATTCGATCTGTTGAACCCAGTCGAGTGAATATGGTGTCGACCACTGAAAGAGTGCACGTTTCACAAGGTACATAACAGCCAAGCTGCAGCACATAGATCAGTATTATAACGTCACAAGATGACTTTGGAAACCAGCTAAACCGAAATAAATAATAATCTGCACTATAATAAGGAACACTTAAATTCAGAAAGCAGGAACAGATAAAATACAGAAATTAACAGGTTCCAATAAAGAGAAAATTACCTGAGCCAATATAACTGCCAGACAAGTTGCACACAAAAGGGTTGACTTCCCACCCATATTTAGCCCAGTCAGTAACAGTGTGCAGGGAACTTGACAATGTTCGACTCCTCCAAGATGAATATCATTCGGAACAGGTTCTCCCCCATTCTCACCAAGGGCATAAGGATGCCAGAGCCCCTTCCATTTGGAGTATAGAGGGTGTTTTCTCGGTAATTGAATTAGTAATTTTACAGCGAGGGGAAAGTACAGGTCTAGACATGGCTCCAGTAGAAGACATTGCAGAAACTGCAAAAGACCTTAGTACATCAATGCAGTTTATGGCATTTATCACTTGGGACCATTGAGTCGCTTTCTCAACAAATAACTCCATCAGAATAGATAATGTCACAGCCTCAGACTCTGTCACTTCATGGTTCTGTTGTCACAATAGAAAATGACGTTTATTGCTAAATCTAGTTCAGATTCTTTCTCAAACAAAGTACACTCAAGCAAGCAAATAAACCACTAGAGAGGCATTGGCATAGGATGATAATAAATAAAATACAAAATTTCCCACGGGATAACAAATATATTTACTAACAAACTGGAGCAGGCACTACTCTTCAAATTCAAATAAGATGTCTACATCAAGTTCATTTAAGAAACTGAATCAAAAACAGTTTTTTTTTTCTCAAAGAACGAAAGAACATTAGACTCTATTGACTAAAGTAAGATGGACGACACATGATCCAAACTACAATGGCATTAATCGTGTTTTTTATATGTTATTAAAATATAAGAACCTACAAACGGATGATCTTCACTTCACATATTAATAAAACTGAAACTGCAAATTTCAAAGTTTTGGATATGAAACATAAAAGTTACTTAAAACATTGGCAGACTTCGCAATTTTTGAACGCTTCCACTTTTTTGGTTACAGGAGGTAACCATTAAATTTTATTAATAAAATTTGCAGAAATAATACAACTTCTGGTATAAAGGTGTGCCAAGTTATGTCAAAGGCCACACAAGCCTAAAGCACAGTTCAAGTACTATACTGAAGATGCTGTCCAGTGAAGAAAATGCCCATATTTTAATATGCATGCAAAATGAATGAACTCATTCTGGAGACAAGCAAGCAGCTCAGACCTGGTAATTGGGGAAGTCATTATCTATTGCTGCTTCAAATTGAACAAGGAATTTTTGAAGCCCATCACTGCCACTTAGCATAGGAATAGAAACCACTTTTGATAATAAACAGGTAATGAGTTCGTGTTCTTTCAAAAGCATCAGCACTTCCATTCCAATATGCAGCCCTTTTATAAGCGATCCAAACACTCTTACCTGCAGACAGAAAGAAGGATAGTTATTTTCTTCAGCACAAGTCCAAGGCATGTGTCATGTGATGGTAAGGCAGAACAGATTCAATACAATTGACGGCTTTACATATCACAATAGTGGTCGGATATAATGGATTTAATCACATTGGTTATCGTGTGAAAAATCCAAGATACTAGTACTTCTAACATCACACCAGAAAAGCTTTTGGAGGATACTGATTAAAAATCCAACTGAATGTGTATATGCTTACATGTTTTAGTAATAACTGTACTCTCATTACCATATCACTTCAAGCTATATGCATCCTCAGTGCTTATGAAACAATATATGAGATGTGATTGTATCTCATAACAGATTTCAGACAACAGTAAAAAAGGCTTTGGGTCAATACCATCAAAAGTCATTTAGAACCCCCACGACACACCAAGAGTCAAGTCGATTTAGAAATTAACATGTTAAACCTAGAGCCTTAGATGTGATAACAAAGGCCCTTAACTTTTAAAATATACTCATAATTACAAAAAATGACCCGCTTATTTTGAACATGGAACAAAACCTAGTTAAATCAAGAAGTGGATTCATCTAGAGAACCAGTTCTCAATCAATAGACACTATAAAAGATAGTACTCAACAGGGACAAATACAGACAAATGACAAATCATGAAGCAAAACCGAACATGTTTCTTCACGTAAATAACTATGAATTGATCAATAAAGTCCATCTCTTTGCATGGCATAACCTAGTCAAGAAGTAATTCAGAATTGACCAACAAGTTCCCAAAAATGAAAACAGAAAGAAATAATAAAAGAAGGTAAGCTAAGTAACAATTGTCATGATTCATCCATGAGCAGGAGATAAAGATGGAATCATTGAGCTACTTCTGTTTCAATAGTAAACTTACTCGCTGTTTTCAGTATTTTGCTGCCAATTAAGGGCACAGAAAGTAAGGAAGAAGACTGAACGCTAGATTTTACACGTCCAAGTAACCTCTCCAAATCCGGGAGCTTGCGAAGAGATTGAGAGAGGTGCAGTGTGATTACTGAATTTGCTATTAACTCGTCAACAACAGCAAGCCTGTTGTTTATCTTTTCGACATCTTGGAGAGGATGACAAATCCAGCTTCGTAAAAGACGTTTACCAGATGATGTTATGCAATTGTTGATGTAATTGTATAAAGTGCCTGCATTGATATTAAACGTTAATTTTCAGGAGGAAGTTGAAGTGGAGAAGAAGAGAGGGAATAAAAAACAATTGCAATTGAGACCTGATGAGCCACCATCAGCATTGTTATTGAAAATTTCAAGATTGACTAGTGTCTGGCCATCCATCCTGAGGCAACCCTTATAGACTTCATAACACAAAATCTCGCCATTGCGAATGACGTCATTTAAATGGAGAGTACAGAAAGTGAATATAAGTAATAAGCATAAAGAAACATGATTTCTAGCTCCAGACATTACAGAGTCTATGTAAGGCAGTGTGTTTACCATCAATCGCGACAAATGATTCATAAGCCCTCCCAGAGCACATAATGAAGGTCACGGTCCAGAATTCCATTAATTACATGATGCCACAAATCATAGGAACCTTGAAAATAACCCTTTGACTCTATACTACTTCTAACTTCTGAAGCTTCCTCAAAAGCATCACTTGGACTTAATTCTGATGGAGTCGGTCCTATAAGACAGTTAAAGGTCATTAGAACTTTTAAACTGCACAAAGCAAAAAAGTATTTCAATTCAGAAGAGAGAAAGTATATCATCTTGAAATCCCATAATCAATTTAGATTGCTAATAGACTGAACTGTTCAAACCAAAATTCATGATATCAGCCACTTGTACCAATATTGGATAGAAGCTACAGGTTCTGAGGAAATAGAAAACGAACGCCCATGACTAGTCAACCCTTTTACTGGGTGGATGAAAATAGAAAGCAATGATAGGATAACAAAAACATTAGCAGGTCTCCAACAGGCACGTCATACTATCAATTTCATGAGCTGCTGCGCCTATTGGGGACTTCCTTCATAGCCAAGAACCAGTAAGTCTCTTGAAGTTTGCTGAATCACCAAGATAATAGTTTTCAAAATCATATAGCAACTAAGTGGAGCTTTACATTTCCCAGCAACATTACAAGGGACACCCGAACCTTGATCAATGGCTAAACCTGATCCAACCATGTTCAGATCAAACTACTCATACCCACAAGAATTCTTCTTGTATTGTCCATCCACTTTCCCTGGCATTCCAAAAATAATGCTCAGAAACACGTTATTCAACCTTCCTTAGATTCACTTGGGTCTAGTGAGCTTAATAACTGCTACTAAGGGAACTTAATTCAGAAATCTCAACTACACTTTTGATGTTCATCTTCGAATCATGATGTAGCTAAAGTGTTAAACATCATCAAATAAACATGCGTATGGACCAATGCTGTCACGTAGGAAATATCAATTGACCTTGTGTAGAAATAAGTCTGGGACTGGAACCAACTTACAGATCACAAGATTGAAATCATTTTGAAGCACTTGGCACACAGCTGCATTTGTCAATTATGATATCCTGATTGAACTCAGGTTGTTCCTTGATCCATGAAGAAATCTAGGCTTCATTTCTGCATTAGCCTTGTAATTTTTTCTAACTTAAGTAATGAGGGTCTCTCAAAGGATCATAGGAATTGAGAGGACACGGCGACATAACTTGTCGGGAAACACAGAGAACTCACTGGCTTCGGCTTGTTTTCCACCCCTAATTTTGACCCATTTTTCAATAGCAGAGTCAAAGCTCAGCTGCTATTTTCCAGCTATATAGCGGCCACTACTGCAAATGCTCTGCTACAGAGTTCCTTGCAGCGGAAGAGAGCTAATCTCAGGCGTTCGCTACTATTAATAACTATATCCTGAATCACCAAGTGTCGCCCACTTGCGATTTTAATCTTTTGTACACGTTTGAGCATTAATCTAGATTATGCCTTACTGTTACAATATCATTCCCCTGACATACTTGATGGGTGTGAATAAACGTGAACTCATCATGAGTCATAACTGAAGCCTCTTCCTCCCCCGACCCCCCAAACAAAAGAAAAGCACAAGCATTACATTTCAACAGTTACTAACTTGAAAACTAAAATAACCAACATGATTTTCCATGTCTATGCTCAGTTCATACTAGCTCCTGATTGTCCCTAAAGGAAGATAAAACACCAATGTCCTTTGGAATACAATATTTTCCTTCAATTAAGATTAGCTTTGAATAAAACATAACATAATTTATGCGTCAATAAATTCATTTTGCAACAAAAGAATAAAATTGAGCTAACTTTTGAACAGTTAACTATAAAGTCTCAGCACTGTAGAAAACTGGAAAATACACGGAAAAAAATAAACACTGGCATGTTTTTTGATAACCAATTCTCAGGATAAAAATTTGCCTAACAAGAAAAATCAGTGTCTAAGCAACGCGCAATAAATGGTTTTGCATGAAACGCACCTGACAAATTGTACTTTTTCAGTGCTTTCTGAGCTTCTTTGGACAATCCTAATGAAGATTAAGATAGATCAATGAGAACCTAAAAGTAGAAACAAGATACTGACAAAACGATTTCGTTTACCAAAAAGTAGAGAAAACTTTTACCTCTGCTTTCATAAATTATTTCCTTTGGGGATACCTGTAAATAAACACAAAGGCATTGTCAGATGTGTTAAGTTATGGAAGTCCCCTAGTCACCATTAGTTTGACCAAAAAAAAGACAGAAGACCATACTTGCATCAACAGGCCCCCCAAGGTTGCACATGAAGCATCATCACTGATAGAGCCAACCCAAAATTTTAAAGCAGCACAATCCACAAATGCAAACCCAAATACAGTTGAACCATTTTCCGACGGCCCGTCCTAGAAGCAATATAATCACCATTCATAAATTAGTACTAAAAATTTAACTGTGGTATCTTGTACATCATCATCCATTCACAAAGATACAAAGTCCAATGTTTGTGAACTTCAATAATGCAGAAGCTTATAGAAAACAATAAAATAAAAGTAATTTATTGGTCAAAATACGAAAAATCTAACCTCTTTTATCGCCAGAAGATGAACAGCATCAGGTCCGACATTTCCCTCACTTGTCGTTGCAGGTGTCAGTACCTGAACTAACTTCCTTTGAATGACCTGTAAAGAGAATTATGATTACCCTGTAAGTAGCATTGTAGTTCTTGAAGAGATAGACATTCATTTAAAAATGCATCATATTCAAACAGAAACAGAATATGAAATGTAGGGTCCCAACCTACCCTACCCTGCCCTGAACAAATCCTAATTATACAGAAATACATTATGAATCAAGAAAAGGCAACTGCGTTAATGCATGTCCTCATAAGTAAATCTATAATGTTCTGTAGAATTAACATTTTGTGCATTCCTGACCTTTTCTATTACCATAGGCCTGAGATAGATGCTAACTGGCTCACTTTTCATCACGGAGAATGTGTAGATAGAAAAAATAACACAAAACATCACTTCATTTGAAACAGATGGATAGAAAACGCAAATCAGAGGCTCATGCTAAACTTACAGAAGTAGCATCCCTGGATTTAGCTTGCTGTGATGACTCTAATTGCTCCACGCGACCGACTTTGTGCCTTACCCAAAAACAATGAAGTCAATATCAATGTATGCAATTGAAAATTGTAGATAAATCTACTAACATTAAATTTAAAAAAAGCTGAAGGTTTCTAATTTTCAAACTAAGCAGAAGGACATGGCTAAGGGCATAGTACAGATAAGCACAGTTGGCTCCTTCAGTGGCATTCCAAAAGTTTAGTTAAGGGTCTAAATCATGCACTACTAGGTAATCTGAAAGATGTAGAATCATTATGAATCCAAACATAAGGTCTCAGCTGTGCAAGTTAATCTTGTTGAATGCTTGTATCACAGAAAGTTCTTGGGAAGAGGGACACCGCCAAGTGAATTGAACCTCAATATTTGATTTGTTATCAACATCAAGAACTCCCGCACAGAAGGTAACTTGCTAAGGAATTCAAGAAGATTTTTTCAGTAATAACTTGAAGCCGATCGACTTAGTTTTTTATACTTTAGGGTGGGTTGATAATATTGCTTTGGCAGGTGATAAATGAACCAAATCAGGGAGGAATGACATGTAAGAGGACCAGAGGTAACGTTTCCACCATGCTTATATGGTGGCTGATGATAAAGTATTTCAAAACATAGCAATATTTTGCTTTTGTAGAGAGGCAGAAATCCTTGATAACAAAAGTGGGGCTAAAAATGCAAAATCTCTTTTCAGATATTCAGCAACTGGAGTTGCAGGATGATTTCCTAGAAATAGAACCAGAAGGCATATAAAGAACCTCTTACCGACGAACTATCAGCTTCTGAATAGCATCTTCAATTCCACTCTCCGATACACCAACCTACAGAAAGCATTAATTACTCAAATAGATGAGGTTGACCTTACAGATAACTAAAATATGTATGCATGCATGCATTTGTTGTAATATCAAGTATAAAGAAGAATTAATAATTACCTGCCGACACTTCCCCACACCGCTTAGTGTTATTTTCCAATCAAGTTCCTTATGACCAATTTCTGCATCTAGCTCGTAGAGCTCATAAAATTTTCCCTGTATTATGTGATATGGTTGATTAATAAACATACCAAAAGGTGCAAATAAAAAAAATGATAGACCATAATGGAAAAACTTGATCATTAGTAGATAACTGATCATGCTAGTTAAACAACTGAAAAGTAAAACTTCATGCAATATAATAAACTGCTATTAACTAAAAGCATGGTAAAGCCAGCGACATATCATAGTACAGGTATAGTCTAATAATACATGTGTGACTTTAACCAGGGTAAGAAATTATGCTTGATTGCTTGTCCTATACGTAATAAATCAGTCTTTGATACTGTATGGTAGACGTATCAGATACAAACCGCAGATACCAATTAACTTCAATAACACCATGCCTATCCTAAAATGAGTAAATACTCCCATTACCATATTATCATAGATGAGCATGACTTCTTCCAAATACTCCAACTAGAAAATATGTAATCTCTGCTCTCTCACTGTCTTATAATCCTCACAATACATTGGATTTCACATCCTGTTTTATCATAAAGCCCGCACAAGATACCTCTATCATAATGACATTTGAGAAAGAAAGAAAGAAAGAAAGAAAGAAAGAAAGAAAGAAAAAGAAAAAACAGAGAGAGAGAGACCACAAAAGATGACTTAGAAAGTAGAAACCCAAATTGAATACTTATCTATTTTCTTTTGACTGAATGAATGTTCTGGGAAGGAAGATAAACAAAGAAAATTACTGAAGCTCATAACCTTACCACTTTAAAAAAGAGAAGAACATCCATGTACTGACTTTTTATATCCCAATATTGCTTTTGAGATGCTGACATTTTTCTCACAGCATCTGGAGGAACATACAATGTCCTTCTATCATACAGAGGGTCACCCGGCTTTCTTCCTTTGGCATCCTTAATTTGAGAAGGATGGAGCCACTCAAACTTGCTAACTGTTTCGGAGTCCTCATCGTAGTTCTTCTTTGTAACACTGGGAACTTGAAGAAGTTTTGGTCTTTTTATAGATGGTAAAGATAGATTAGACATGTCCTTAAGATTACTACAATCCTCTTGGACTCTTTTTAACTTAGGGATAATAGGTCTCATGCCTGGTGTATCCGGCCCTGGAGCCTCATCATCAATATTGATAAAAAGGGAACCGACTCTGTCCTTTTCAGGCCCCATGGTTATATTGGCACTAAACACATTTTTCTGGTTGAGTTGTTTGGTTGTCTGATGTCCATTGCTCATATCTTCCGGTTCATCAAATCCGAGGGAAAAAGAGGGGATACTAGAAGCACCATATGTTTGGGACCTGCACATCAACCAGAAAACAAGCTCATCATGAACATGTGTACACTGCAACTGTAACTTCATTTAATCTATACGGGAACCATATTTATGAAGCTTGTACACCAAATTATGCAAAAACTTTTGCCAAAATCTCAAATAACACTTGGAGACTCACAACACTCTTCACTTATCCAGCTGGAAAATAACACCAGATCTAGTCTAAATAATGAAGTTTCCTGACATAAACTTCTACAATCAGCATCTTAAGTAACACCACATAATCATACTTACAAACTTTCTATTTTCTCGACCCATCATAAACCAAACACATTCTAAAACATACAACCAAGTTAATATCCCATCATAAACCAAACACATTCTAAAAAATACAACCAAGTTAATATCACCAATAAAATGCTAAAGCACCGTACGAAATTATCACAATATCAAAAGGACTCGTGTCTCGATGGTTCAAGGACAGATCTAACTTTTCAGTCAGTAGACAGTCAAACACAGCAATGCTTCATTCATTTCTGTTTTATCGATACATTAACACCACTATGATATAAAACGTGCCCTACCAATGACTACCACTATTTCGCCGAACCGTAAATTCGGACACATCTTATACTAGTATCAGTTATCCGTAATCATTCATTAACAAACTATCACTACTCATATCGGGATAAATCGCACACATAAAGTGACAGCGCCATATAATACCAAAAACTAGAGCTCTGCATTTCACCAATCTATTTTAAATTAATAATACCGAGAAATCTCCAGAAGACGGAAGGTTTTTGACCGAAGACAGGACGAGGCACTTTTTCGGGCGGAGTGTCGATTCCTTTGATTTCTTCATCAGGAACAACGATCGGTTTGGAAGAAGTATCAGGTTTCTTCAGGAATGAGAGGATTGATCTTTTCCGCTGCATTTTTGTTAAGCTCGTTCGTTAATGGCGGAGAGTAGTAGTCACAGAGGGTTTGTTGTGAAGCACACTTGGCGCGGGAAAATGTAAAACTATTTTATTTAGGGCCCCGTAGTTGTCAATGCTCGGCTTTTGACGTGTCGATTTCCGATTAAAAAAAACATTGACGAAAAATCTTAAAAAATGAGGATATGGATACGTTTAGAAAACGTGTATATATATATATTAAATGCTTTTAATTCATTTCTATAATAAAATAAAATGAAAAAACTCAAATAACACATTTAATTAAAACACTCAATTAATCAT
>JAYMSH010000411.1:0-11397 GCA_036897905.1 Aragoa cleefii | reverse complement strand
CATCCTCATATTCAGTAATTTTATCTTTTTCTCAGTTAAAGACAATCACCATCTATTCAAAGGATCAAACAAAATGTTCAGATTTTTCAATTATACAACTTTATTTTTCTCAGAAACAGAATTTGTCCAGTTCTTTTGGAAAATTATCAAAATGGTACTGAGGGGAGATTTTTGACCTAATCTTAGTACGTGGTTCAAGTGTGTTTTTAAATCAGCATTGCAACATTTAATACGTAGTAAAAGCACATGTGACACCCGTGTTCAGATGTAGCATGAAATCTCCCATCAGGATCAAATTCATATGCTCCCAAACATAGCAAACCAATTCTGATTCCATAGAAAAACATAAAGAACCACATTTGAAATATAAAACCATTTCTTTTCTGAAGTTGAATAGTTATGTTAGAGTGTAATTAGAGTTAATAATTAGTGTTTTAATTAGTTTAACAGAGGTTGTACCTCACGCTTGTAGAGTTGTACTCTGCTAATATAATCGCGTATAATGGCTATATTAGGAACAGAGCGTCCTCAGCTTTGGACTCATTCATTCTATTCATTCAATGCAAAACTGATCTTTTCTTCCTCTGATTTCTCTCTTCTTCTCTGATTCTTCTCCTCCAAACATTCCTTACAAATCAACAAGTTAAATGACTAAAATTGATTGAAAAAGAGATAAAGGACAGAGTTTGTGGGGCACCTAAAGATAACAACCAGAAATGAAAATTCGCAAACATTAAATTGTAGCATTGGTCATGTAGGGTTCCCACAATGATACAGTCCAAGCAAGATCAGACTGGTAGTGCAAGACGAGAATGACACACATTGCTTTGCACCTTGGATACTAACAGTATAATTCAAATGTAAAGATGGACAGACTATATAGAGAATAAATTAGTACAATGCATATCATCTCAGCTATCTGAAGCTTATATGCAGGATATGCATCTAAATTCCACCATTTCTCCTCACTTATTGATCAGAAACTATGTTACCCAGACTAGGTCGTAGGTAACCCACTTGGGTGCATATCCCGGTGTCAGACTCGACTAATTTATAAAAAAAAGATCAATTTTTAGCCTAAATTGGAGTGTCCTACTCCTACCACCATACCCACATCGGAGTGTTGAGTGTCGGACACGGGTATCAGGTAACACAGGGAGAATTATTATCAGGGTAATAAGGTAAGAACATATATAACCAGTTTCTCCTAAACTCAGGAAACCGCTTTTTAAAAATATCTGAACGAGTTTTATGAAGCATCACTGTTAGGTTGGGGGTTCATCACTTTCCCCCTAGGGTTTAGATTTCCTTTTTAGTTTAGTGTTGCACTTTCAGTGTGACGAACCCTTAATTAGGGCTTAGGTAGTGTTTGCAAACTCTACTCAAAACTACTTATTTGTGCATTTGAGGCAGAAAGCACTTTGTCGGTGTTTTCAAATTTTGCTTTTGCTTCTCCTTATTCTGAAATGTACTTGAAAAGCACCAAAAAGGATAAGCATGTGGGTGGTTGCTTCTCCTTCTCCTTCTACTTGTGCTTCGTAGAGTTTGCAAATACTACCTTAGTAATTAGGATAGGGTCTACGGTGGTCAATCCTACACATGAAGTCATACTGTAGTAATTAAGACCGTTACACCAGGAAGGTGTGGGCATTGTAGTCTCCATTGAACCCCCTTCCTTTTATTTTTTCTGGTTTTTCATTTTTTAATTTAGTTTGTAAAAGTGGTTTTTTCATTGATAATAAAACAATTTTTATTTCTACGCAAGATTTAAACCTAGGACCTCCACATTTTTAATGGGTCTGGTATCATATCAGTTGTTGTACCATCGAAAAGCTAAAGCATGTTCCCTAATCCATGTATAGTATTTAAAGATTCTAGGTACGTGTTAATTTCATAACCCCCGTATCGAGATCTTCACTCAATTATGATGAAAGCCACAGAACTTCAGAAAAAGAGTTTCCAAAAGGAAATACAAAGTTAACCTATTTTCTCCAATTGGTTGGAGATATGAATTGGGCGCTTTAACCATTCAGCCATGGATGTCTTATGGGAGCCTTCGCATCCTGAATATATGCAATTGAAAAGAAACATTATTAATAACTGCAGTGTGCTCAGAATCCATGTAAAGACTACCAAAAACTTGGGATTAAGCTTGCCAATCAAATCAAAATTTGCTAATTTCCATCAGGAACCTGTAATTCAACCAAATTGGTCTATCATCAACATAACATACAAAACCTCGAACAAAGGAATACAAATCTGCCCAAAATCCGAACAGATGCCATAAATCTGAAAACATCCATCACATTTCGACCTAACACTACCAAAAATCTGCAGAGAGAAGGAATCTCTTCTTAAACAAGTGCTGCGAAGTCGAAGAGGCATAAAACTTTTGGCATTCGTAAGAAATTTTTGGACGTTTATTTAACTTCTCTTTCTGCCTATGTCTGGCACTACATGAAACCACACTACAAATAAATAAATTAAGCTATTGGCAGATATTGGCTACCCTCATACTTAAGCTGTCCACACATGATAGAATAATGGATCAAAATTTTGTTCCACGGATATATTTCACGCTAGTGAAAAATAGAAAAATGTTTCCAGATCTTCGATACATAATGTTCTGGAAATGTAATACAAAACTGTTAATTTAGATGAAAGTTTCAGGTCAGATGTAAAGATATACGAAAGTACAATTTGCTCTGTTCTAGTTAAATGAAATCAAAACCTTTCAAATTTTTGGTGGAAATGCTGGAAACTTTGATCCATGCACGGAGTAGTTGCAAGACGACAATACATCATGTATTAGTATTTATATGCTGGGCACTTGGGGAATAACAGACTCCTAAACAAATGATGAGGAACCTACGACAACTACTTCAGTGACCCGAATGCATCAACTGAGGTATAAATATTAAAATACATATCATCTCCGCAGGTTTGAGCAGAACTAAACATACTCAAGCTTCCATATTTGATGTGCCCCATTAATAGCTACCTAAGAGTTAGCCCCCCGTGTTTTGAAAATTAACATCGAACTCTTCTTTGGGTGCGAGTGTTTACTCTTGAGTGAAGGTACATACAAGTTTGCGTGCAACTGTGGGGAGCAATCCTGGACAAACAATAAGACAGATACATACGCGTAATTTCTCAGACACAGGGCTAGGTTTTAGGTGGCTATTAACAATCAGTTCAGATGTCCAAATTCCCGAGTTAATCCCTTATGTGTTTGGTAGAGCCAAACCTGTTCAGGATGGGGAACGCTTGAATATCTAGGGGAGATTTATACCCAGGACCTTGACAATGTCCAAGACTCTATTGTCATATTAATTGTTGTATCACCTAAACGCTAAAATTTCTAAAGAGGGCATGCGTTTATAACCGCTGTATATAGTTTAATTAAGTTAGGTAACAGTTAATTACCTACTGGCTGAGTGGGGGGCTTCATTTACTGATATAATTACCGACTCAATTGGAACAAAGTCTGAGAGTGAGAGTTTTCAGAAGGTACCTATTTCCTCCACTACTTTGGAGGTATGAACTGGGGACTTTAACCAATCAACCAATATCTCATTGGTATCTCCACGTCCTGCATGAATGAATACTTTCGATTAAAAGCATTATTAAGTACTAACAAGATTTTAGCATCAATATAGAGAACAGAGCACTATAACAAAAAATAGCAAGATAATAACAAGCACAACAAGCAACAAAAAAACCTAAAAGTAACTCCAAAATCTGAAACAAAATTCTACCCAGGACACATTGAAGTTGCAACAATTTGGAGTATATAAATCCAGTTGTGCTTGAAATCCTGAAAGACTCCTGAAACCTATAACAAGCTTGTCCATCAACCAAACATCCATATAGGAACTGCAGAACACGAAACTTTAAAAAACCAGTACAAATCTGCCCAATATCCCAATTTTGGATAAAGTACCATAAAATAAATTCTACTAACACCTATCATATGCCTACCGATTACGGGGGCAAATATCACCATAAAAACAATCTAAGAAGCTCACAAATAAAAATGATGCAAAATTGAAGAGCACAAAAGAAGTTGAATAAAGAAGTACAAGGACTATCCATCTGAATCCTTGCATATGTAAATGAACTTTGGACTTGGAGGTTCGATTATTTTATTTTACTGCCAAACAGGCAGAAAGTCAGAAACAGATGATTTTTTTTCCCCAAGGGCAGCCTCTGAAGAATGAGAAAAAAATTTATAGAGATAGGAGGTCACCATAGAGAAGAAATGGGACGTGCTAGCTTTTTCGAGTGCCTATGATGACGTTGAAAACGAAATAAAAGGCTAAAGCGGCTGGATTCAGAGAATTTCAGTGCTGAAGGTAGAATAAAGGTCAGGCGACTAGTAGAACCAGTGACTTAAAGCATTAAGACAAGGCAGGTCTCATTGGTGATGGGGCGTCGAGTTTGATTATGAGAAATGAAGAAAGTTGGCCTAACAAACTCAGTAGATTTACCTGTATCTCTTATTCTTTTTATATATTTATTTGATTCATGAAATGTCTAATACCTTTACTTGGGCTTTTACATGGAAACTATTAAATCTAGCAATTCGGTAATGAAGTATAAGCACAGATAATAAGAGGCGATGAAAAAACAGGTACTAATAAGACATTTTCTTTACTTTTTTGGGTGCAATAGTACATTTTAGTGTTCAATAATGTGGCAATATATCAAGACACAAAACAGCCGAGTATACATGAGATTACAAGTGATGGGTCTACCTTGTGGAGTTTTAGCAAGGAGGTCACCATTACTCATGTCCCTGTTTGGTCCTCTTGGAGTGTGTAAATCATCAGTAACCACTTGAGATGGGGTTGCTAGGTCTCCAGAGCCTGGATAAGCATGACAAACACTTGGTGGAATGAGGTACTGAGACAGCGATGAAAGTTGCAGTCACAGGTTAATTTTTTCAAAAAAAGAAGAAGAAAAGGAGTAGGATTGAGTATGAGATGTTAGTGTACATAAATAAATAAACGAGTTGCATGATATCAATCATATCATGGATAAAGTCCAAAGATTGAGTATCATGGAAACTTTTCCACATCATCGATCCTAGAAGAAGAAAAAGAATCGACAAGAAAAGTGTATAGTATAAGTCTCTTGATCTCTCTGATATTTGCCAATATACTTAAGTTGTCTAACTAAACGAGGTTATACAGCATAACTAGATAGCATTAGATGGAAAGAGGCAAGCATTTGTTTGTTCTCAATGCACAAGGTACAAAGCACATGGGAATAGCAGGGAACAGTCCAGGTTTATTCAAGCACAAAGAAAACAGTAAATTAGCCTCGAGAGGTTTCAGTATAACTAGGTATGGGATGAAGATTCTTTATAAAATCTTCGATTAATGAATGGAAACACTTGTTATAAATCATGAATGCCCCTAACTTACTACTTGAATGATGAACTTATATATCTGCTTGCTATGGAGTCTACACTGAAAAGCATAGTGCTAAACGATTTCATATTTGGTGCTTGCAGCATATGATTTCAGTGTTCTACAAACAACCAGCTATAAATAATCAAGAACAGTCTATTCTGAACTCAGGTAGACCCACTTTGATCTCATGTGCTTTGGTAAATACAATAGCCAGACGGGGTTTTATTTCTTGCATAACCTATTTATTGATGTAGAACTTCAGAAAAGTTATCTTAATCGGTGAGTCCCGGGGTTCATCATTTCGAACCAAGAATGCTATATAACAGTAGGAAAAGCAAATTGTATTGGAAAATACTCATGGGTAGAGATTATCTCGTTTTGAAAAGGAAGTATTGCTTGAACTTACAAACACAAGTACAGATCCATATATATACAACAAATGCAAGGAATCTTTTTTGTTTCTTATCAGGGTATGAGTATGTCATGTACCACTTGATTTTATGATATGCAATCTCACTAAATGAAGCAAGTAGGATATTGCTGGTTTCTTATACCATACTAATATGAACAAGTTAGAATTATGACATTCCCTTCATCCCAAAAAGGTAATCCTCTTGCATGGTCCATTATGACAAGAAGCTTAGCATTTTAAGTTAAAATTGCTACATTGTGAAGTAAAAACTGTAGGTATACCAAGAGTACACCAAGTCACCAACGTTCAGTTGAATGAGCAAACAGATGATTTGTAGTTCAGTCTGAATAAATATTCAAATTGGTAATCTAATCATAACCATCATCATTTGTCCACAGCTGAAGATATTTATATATGTCGGCCTAGATGTGATTCCTCATCCTCTAGCCACACATCAATTTATTTACAAAGTTGATATCACTGAATTGGCATGTCACATATAGTTAACAAGCAGATTATTAGCTATGGATCTCATTCCTTCAGCCTTAGTATAAAAGGTATCTCCAGGATTGCCGATTCCTATTGCATCCTTAAGCTATGATTAAGAAAAAAACACCTCTTCGTTTGCGATTAAACTAAAAGCATCATGCGACAATCTCAATGATGCGTCACTCGTGACATGCTCTTTTATGGTGTTTCCTATCATATTTCCACAATTCCATCGTCCAGGAATTAGGATCTTACCTAAAATCATGGTACTAAACATGTATTATCATATCTTAACCTGTGTAGAACACCACATGTTCCATGTTTTTTTTCCCAACTAAATCATACTATTGACAATGATGAGTTGAACTGTTACACCATAAAAGTTTAACATAGTCCCTATTTGCCAAAATCATTTTGGTCAAGTATATACTATATACTACGTATATGTGCATACTTTCCAGCCAGTTCAGTCAATGTAGCATTCCGGGTATGCACTTGCATGCAGTTTCATATATAAACTCCAACGTTACATTGTCTAAGGTTACCAGGGAAATGTCATAAATGCTGAACCATACAAGTCATTTTTTGTACCGCTAACAGATCAGGTAAATCTTAAATCCCTTGGAACCCTAAACAGGAAAAAAAAAAACCAAAAACAAAAACAAAAGGCAGATCCTACATCCGTGTCTGTAAGGTATATTCTGCAGACCCCAGATTTCAGTCACATGACTTAGTTAACAGTGTATGAATCACATGCTCACGAAAAGTATCTAGGGACATAACCCTTTCCGTTTCGACAACTAGCGATGATTTATAACACTGGCCGGGTATGTAGCACGTCCTAATATGTGAAAACATGTAGTTTTATGTCATCTGGTAAATGACAAACTTTAAGAGTGATATAGAAACCCTAGAAAAAGTATCTACAGCGAGGATAGTGCTTCCAATGAGTCCAGGGCATAAACTCTAAGATAGTGTGGTTAAAGGAGACAGCTGGGAAATTTGGACCAAAATTTGTTTTCTATCCAATAGAGACATCAGAGAGGTTACATCTATGATTATAAGCAGGTGATTTTCATCAAGGAAGAGGTCATGAAAAAATTGATGATGTCTACTGATTATTGCGGGGAAAAGAAAGACAAAACTGAACAGTACATCAGACTTAAGTTGACTTATGTTTCTCCTTTTATGAATATATACCCTTTGATATTTGTGTAAAAACATATAAAGCCAATGTACTGCATCCTAATTAAGACAACCCACTTTTGAAAAAACTATGATATATCAATGAAACATCAAGTTATCCCGTATCCTAATGACGAGTTTATTGTATTGTTGCCTTAGAAAGGGCTTTCAAAATATATTTCATCATTGCTTTATCATGTTTAGATATACTCTCCTCAATCTTTAGATTGTATTGTTGCCTTAGAAAGGGCTTTCAAAATATATTGCCTCATTGCTTTATCATGTTTAGATATACTCTCCTCAATCTTTAGAACAATACATTGTTTGGCATACATTAAATCTAAACAACTTCAATGCGATCCATAACTCTGACAGTACATATTCTAGATCAGAAAACCAGTTTTTTCTTTCCATTATTCAGCACCAGCTTTTTAAATGCTAATTCTTATTTTCACCATAGATTAAGGATCCACTACAAAGCCATGGAAGTATTCATCATTGTGAAACAACCTAAAAGTTCATTTCGCAAATCCTAGATGAATACAAAAGCTCCAGGTCAAGTTTCCTCAAATAACAGGACAGCATATATCAAAATCCCAAAAGATGTCCCAGATGAGAGAACATGTTGGTAAATACTTCATTGGATATAGTGCATAAACCACCAAATAGTATAAGATGCAACGAGACATATAGTAAAACAGTTTTCAAGCTCAACAAGCCAGGAAAAGTCGCTTCGATTGAGAAAAGCAGGACAAACCTACAGAAAGTAGCAAAACAACAAAGTTAAATTACAGGCTAAAAAACACCAGGTCGTGGAAAGAACATGGGCTGTGTCATTCTGAAAGGGATATTATAGTACCCTACTGAAAGTAGAGGCTTCAGAATGCTGGAGAAGATAAGATGTTTCCAAGAAACTACCTATCACTAACATCACGTTATAAGTGATTTGGTTTGTACTTTGTATACATGGTAGAACAGGGGTCAATGAAAGGATATTTCTCAGACGATCATATACACTGTTCAAGAACGAATATTATTTGGTACAAAGAAGGGGTACACCAGAGTAATTTAGAGGAACCTTCTTACACGATCCGCTAACTGACACATCCATTAAAGTATCCAGGAGTGGACTTAAAAAGCATGCATTTTCCATTTTGGCATAAAAAGAAGGATAGTTGCAAATGAACTCTAATTCTTCAGTTCTCGTGCGATTTCTAAAATATATAAAAAAAATCTCAAAAGTCTCATGATTCCAAAATTTAGCTCCCCAGAACACACCTTGGAAAACAAACATTTATGAATGCTCTACAGTCACGGAGCTGATCAAGGTGTACAAGGATTGCAGTATTATCCTTAGCATACTACCAAAAAGAGGTGTAGATAGCACGAGTACACAACAATGTGTTAAATTAATTACTTAAGCACGTCAATATATCATACTCAAAGTAGCATTTCACATGGTATCTTAAAAGACTGCATACCTGAAGCATCAGTGCAGGAAACATCTGAAGTCCCCCTTAAAATTGATCTGGGAGAATCACCACTTTCTTCTGCTGTTTTGGTAGACATGGTTATCATAGCAGCATCAGGTTCTAGTTCTTCAGCAATAACTTCAGGGATGTTCAGCAGCAATTTTTCTACTTCAGAAGGTGTCTGCAGAAGCTTCCGTCTATCTAGGTACTCATACAATGTAAAATCTAGAGAATTAAGTAAACAAGGCTGCTCCACTCTGGAATAAAAGACTGACAATAGAAATCAAAAGTTATAGCAGCATTAATTGTTGAGTGACAAATAGAGAAAGCACGCACGACTTGACCACAACAATAAGGTGGAATAAATAGATGATGTTTCGGCTCTAGCAGATTGCACAATTGAAATGTAGCATGTTCTCATGAAACTTCAATGAGGCATTACCGTGACAACATCTACTCCACCAGACCCAGATTTCAGAAGAAACTTTTACTTAATCAAATCCAGAAGCAATGGATACTGAAACACAAAAAATAACACAAAACGTTCAAAGAACTCTACAGCACCAGAGGTCTTACGAAACACAAGGCAAGTGTTCGACCACATGATTAAAACTTAATACTCTCTCAGTCCCATCACAAAGCCCCTCGGCACTTTGTAATGGGCACAAGATTTTAGGTGGTAGATATAAAAGTAATTAAATGTGTAAGTTGGTGTCATTTTGAATAAAGAATGTATAAGGAATGAATAAAGAATGGGGAATGAGTGGTAAAGTTGTAAATATGGGTCTGTTATAAAGGTAGTGGTGGGGACAAGTATGGCCAAAAATGAAAAGTGGGATTTTGTAAATAATGGATAGGAAATGTTTCCTGGATGTGCTTTGAGGTATCCCTCAGATATGTATCCGATAATATGGCAGGGTAAGACAAGGTTGGAGTAATCATATCAATGATTGACCTTGATTACTATCACCAACTGATTCTAATCGACATAGCACATGTAGAGTGACAGAAACTAAAGTACTACTGTACTATTCTCTTCATTAGCACTATACTTCCGTACCTCAAAAATAATGATACAATCATTCATAGATACATCGGGACAACTTCATAATATGTGAATATGCAGGAGAATGGTATTGACTATTGAGCTGCTAGCTATGAGTATAAATGCACCAAATTATAGGCATATCAAAGGATATTCTTTTCGCCAGCCCTTTTCATTCGCATGATCAATGCGCCCTTCTAACTGAGCAAATTCTTTTGCAATCGACTGCAATAAAGTGAAAGGAAGATGAGATCAAACATTAGAACAGCAGAGTTGATTGAGTTGATGAATACTTGTCAGGTGGAGTGATGACAAATAATTTAAATCTATAAAGTGTAGGATAAGTACAAAAATAGTTAGCTGATATGTTCATCTTAGCCATGAGGCAATTGACCAAAATATGTACACATACTAAAAGCCTTCACTTTCTTTGAAAGTGAGAGACACATCAGTACTATTAGGTCACATAGATGTCATGACCAGAAGATAGTAAAAATCAGAAATATTTAAGAAGGATTTCTAAGTATGTCATCTAAAATCATGCTTCAAGAGAGAAATTGAATGTAATTTCGCATGCACACAAGCCATCTTCTTCATAAAAAATACTGGAGGAAAATGACACGTACTTCCTGCGGCAAATTTTAAGTACTCTCCAACAGCATTAAAGTTTCACTAGCTTACATATTGCAAATGCATGAGATTTACATGTGTGTCACTGTCAAACACCTTGAAGTTGTGTTCTATTAGTCAAATGTTTACAAGTTAAAAAGGGTAGATGTAATTTTTAATCGAAATGACCTAGAGAAAAATGTATTCGTTAAAAATTTAACTATCAGTATGAGAGAGTAACTGCAACTATAAAGATAAGAGTATAAGATAAAAAGATATACTTACGTGTTTCGTTATATCAGTATGCAATAATTGGACCTTGGATTTAAGTTCGACCTATCATTTGCATGAACACAAAATTAATTATTATCATTATTATTTTCTTCTTCTTCTTTTGGTAGTAAATCAGAATCATGGAAAACAAGGATGCAACTGATACATAACCAGGTGACAGATTCTATTCAGACCAGTAAATATCATATTGGAAAGTAAAAGGAAAATAGAAAGACCAAAAGTCAACAAAGTGAGCTCATTTCTTGGCCGATTGCTGTCGATGGAAACTTTAATTATCAATTATGCATCAAAAAAACACGCAATCCTGCCCTGAGGCACCTTTTGACCACATAACATAGATGCTTAAGAAAAAAGAGATATGAGACCGTGACAGCATCATCCAGAACATCACAAAATCTAGTTTTAAAAATTGTAGCATTAACTTAGTTCCGACATCTACAGAACAGAAGAAAATAGATCTTCTCGTTAGCAGAA
>JAYMSH010000410.1:0-11417 GCA_036897905.1 Aragoa cleefii | reverse complement strand
CATTACGGGAGATAAGGCTGTGATCAATAGTCTAAAATGGTGAAAGTGAGGGAGGATCTGGTCTGGAATGGAATGGAATGGAAGCAAATCAACAGGGGTCATAGATAGGGTAGTGGTACTACTTTAAGTTAACACTATCTATTATTTGTTGCCTAAAAGCTTTGTCCTTTATCTATTATAACACCGGCTGCTTTTTTGCCGCTGATATTGTGATGTGCATTTTAGTTTGGATAAAATTTACAGGGGACCCTTATGTGATGTAGCCTTGCCGATTCAGTCAAAATGAATCGAATCGAATCGAAAAAAGTATACATATATCAACTTCTCACATCATTCTCTACCTACAGCCACATTATTTGTCTATAAAAAGACTCTTATCTATGCTTTTGATAAAAGAAATCTACTGTAATGAAAACACCCGCCTAGCGTTCGTTTGTAACATTACCTTTAGAAGTATCTATTTGATTAGGCCAGCCTACAAGATCAGGAACTAAAGCGTAAAAGTGGAAAACTGCCAGACTACTCATGCAAGAAATGATCTCCAACTGGTCAGTTTTTGAAACACTTTCAAATTTTCAGATTTTGTTTCTCAGAAAATGATTCCGCATAAATCAGTGTTTGCAGGATCAGTTTCTCTGAAGTAAAAAAAAACACTAAAAAACTATTTCTACACCTCTAAAGGTGATTCATAAAACAGTTTCTGCAGATGAGAATTTTTTGTGAACAGACACTCAATAGTCTTCGAAATTAGGACTAATAGGAGTTTGTTCAGAGTTGCCCTATTCCTCAACTTCACAGATGCATCGAACGATTGTTTTGATTATACATATTACCCTTTGTCCCATGGCATGGTTCGTCCAGGTACTGGTTCATGATTCATGAACCAGTCAGTAAAGAAAGAGTCCTTCAAGAATGTTTCTTTTGCTGAGCCATAGCTATTCACGCGCTTCTTCAAAGAACGCAACTCTCTCAAAATTTTGGCCATTCGCCCCTAATAAATAAGTTTCATGAGTCAATCTAGCTAAAAGGTTTACAGTATATGTATTTTGAACTGATAACAGCATTGAATAGCACAAACAAGAATAGAGTAGTTAGTTGAATGGAGACTGACATATGATTTCTTCGATAGTAAGATGTCAACAAGGTATTGTAGCCATAGCACGTTTGTCCTTGGGAAACTGTCATTATAGGAAATATAATGCATTAGGAGATATAAGCCGAGACTTCATCGAGTTGAGTGAAGTTGGAAAGATGGAAGTTCCAAAAATAAACCTATTTCGACACTTCACTGATAAAACGATTTCCGTTTTCTATATGGTTTCTAATTCTAGTTCGCCCAGTGCATCTACATGCTTTTGGACTCGAAGCTCAATTTGTTAAAAAAAAAACACGGAAGCAACTATTTTACATGTACCTTCCTTCCCAGTGTTCCTGTGTAATATCTTTCATCTTTCTGTATACATCTGCCTGCAATTATAATTTATTTTGATAAATCACTTTATCAGAAAATATTGGTTGCAAGACAGATGATCACTCGATTAATGTCTTACTTGTTTATCTCCCTTAGGGCCCTTAAAGAGTTCTGGATCTGATGATAGGTCCATAAACAGTACATCTTCACCTGATAGAAGAAACATCAATGACCTCATTTTAAACATCGAAAACAGGAAAGTGAAGAAACTAGGGGCCGGAATCAAACCTGAAGCCCTATTGCTAACGTATTTCCTCACTAAATGTCACAGAAATGGAGGGGGCCATAAGACTCCTTGTAAGCTTATTTTTAGTAACTTTGTCATGGCATGGCGGGTTACGACGACCTAAAATTTAAGTGCAGCTATTTGAAGAATGCGGGCTCTGTCTCTCATGTGAGTGTAAGAAAAGTCGTCCATACTTTATCATTTTGACATGTTTTTCATCAAAAACAGTTGAAGTTCAGTTCATCCAAACTCCATGAACAACAACAAAAAAAGTGATAATTAAATAAAATGTTGATACGTTCATCTTGTTTGGCAAGTGAATAGTTTTAAATGAAAAACATGCTTATGGTTTTTTTTTTTCTCATATAATGCCTCGGAAAACAAAATTACAATTTTTCTTGTAATATTTAGTGCAACATTTGTTCATGGCAGTGGTTCCGCATATTTAGATTATTCAACTCTTGCATTAAGTGAACCACATAGCTATGTACCTCATCAAATGCTTCAAAAATGTCAATACTTGGTTGATGAATGGTGCAAACAATTGTACGCCCAGTATCTGCCACATTTTTTACTGCCCGCATGACAATGGCAGCTGCTCTAGCATCCAATCCGGTTGTCGGTTCATCCATGAAGATAATGGAAGGGTTGGCGACAAGCTCTACAGCTATAGTTAGTCGCTTCCGTTGCTCAGTTGAAAGACCGTCAACACCTGGCATTCCAACTAGTGCATCTTTTATTTCATCTAGTTCAATGGTCTCAAGGACTTCCTTTACAAATTCCTGTGAAATTTCCATGGAATATCAGACAGATTAACTTCTGCTGAATAAACAGAATGCATATGTACAAAAATTTGGACATATTATAACAAGTGGTGTCGTACATATTTTGTTTTTGAGTCGATTTTGGCATCAAGACGCAGCCAAGCAGAGAAAATCATGGATTCTTCCACAGTAATTTGAGGAGAATGTACGTCAGTCTGCTCACAGTAACCTGAAACCCTAGCGAATGTGCTTTGAATTTTAGGATACCCTCCAATTGTAATCTTTCCATCAATAGAGCCACTTGTCTTTCTACCAGCCAGGACATCAAGAAGAGTTGTTTTTCCAGCTCCACTAACACCCACTAGTGCTGTTAGCACACCAGGCCTAAATGCACCAGTGACATCAGTAAGAAGTTGAAGCCTTTTGTTAGTGAAACCACGTTTCTGCATTGCCTGAAAAACGATGTATTTAGCAGTAATTTCATGGACCCAGCTGTCTTGGTACATTAAGTATCCAGCATTAAAACGTTTTGCATTATTTGTTTCGTACCAGAGGTGTTTCAACATAGTAGTTAACGTTTTCAAAGACAATAACCAAAGGTTCAAAGGGCAAAACCATTTTCCCCGTGGCACATACAAAATATGAGTTAAGTTTTCTGGAGAACAAATCAAAGAACGTAATCAGATTACGCAATTGAATATAATAAACCAAAAATGGAAGTAAAAACTGGTAAACCTTTGTGACTTTTCACTTTAGTGCTAGGGAGATGCATTCTGGACTGTGACACCGTGAGAGAGTTATTTTTGCATTCTTCAGTTCGTGAAAGCCTCTCACTTGAAACAATAGACCGAGATCCAGGAGCTGCACACATTTTGTAAGTGGAGAATTAACTCATGTATCATTTTAGAAACCAGTTTAATTATATCTGGAATATTTACGTCTCAAAAAACTCACGGCCAAGGTGAACCCAATGTTGAAAATGACAGCAAACCCTAGAAGAGCACCAACTGAAACCCAGAACAAATTTTGACCAAAGTTTAGGCCACGGTTCTCCAGTATTTCTTGTCCCATTGTTGAATTACCTGAGAGCGTCTGTAACCAAGGAAATAGCTACAGATAATTAGAAAAATCCTTATGTACAAGTCCTAAGGAACTGTTACAAACACGTTTTGGGCCCGTGAACATTTACAGTTAAGCAATAATCCTGAAACTTCAAAAAACGTTACAGTGGCTGTAAAGAAATGATGACTCGATCTAGACCTGGCCGGGGGGATTCTGTCGTGAATAACAAGATTTTTGAAAATTTTGAGGAAATTATTCAAGTCCATGCGCATATCGTTTAAGATATGATTCTGAAATTTTAAAGAACTAGTCATTGGCTCTATAAAAAAGATGATGGCTCTAGACCTAATCGAAGGAATTCATTCATTGGATGATGAGATTATAGATAAATGGATGGAAAGTATGTTTGGTTATGCCCTTCTTTAAGAATAATAACATTATCATCACTATAATAGTTTGACATTTATATTCGTTTATTGCTAATACTAGTTGATGAGTAGTAGCTGGAGCACAGGCAAATCGGACGAAGCTACAAGTCTAAACGCACAGAATCACTCACCAAGGAAAAGCTAATCTACTTTTGCTTCTAAGAAGCAGTCAAAAAACATGCCATTTGATTATGTAAAACTTAGTTTGGATACTTTATGCGTTCACCTTTTGCCACCTAGGAGCAAGAAATTCATTTCCTGCAAGTCCTATCTCTCCGTAAGTAAGAGGTGACACCCAAAATCCCCAGCGTAACCAGGTTGGCATGGATGCTGCAAAAGTTCACTCGGTATTAGCCATTCTCTTGCATGAGAAAGGATCATAACTCTTGCAGCAACAATAAATGGAGGTTAGAGTACTTGCGTTTTGGAATTACGAAGCCACCAAATAAACACATGAATATCAGTGTCAAACTTCCAGCTGCTGCAGCTGCAACCATAGTTCGTGCAACAGATGCCAAGAAACGGAACAAAGATATTGAGGTAAAATGTACCACAAAAAATAACATCGCCTGGCTTAAGAACCTGAAAAACAATGCACATTGTTATCAGTCGACACGTCATGTTTAAAAAGTTGAACTTTCTCTATGGAAGGATGATATAAAGGAACCTGGGCTACATATTGTTTATTAGCTCCACCATATATTATACACAGCAGGAAGAAACACGTAAAACATCGAATAGTTTATTTGTGTTCCTAACCTTCCACTTTCAGGAGTATAGCCGACAGTATAATATGTTATAGATGTCCACAGTATGGATTCCAAAAATGACAAAGGAATCTTGAGAATGGCAGCTGGAATTGCATAAGCCCAAGCTGGGTAAAAGTTTAAGTCCCTCTGTTTATAGAAAACTGGAAGTCTTTCTATTGTCATAGCGAGCTCAGGGAATCCATCAACGAGTAGAATAATGAGCGCATAAAAAAGAGCTCCCAAGTAATAATTTGCATGGACAATATCAATGGCCATCTGATTTCGGAAGAACACAGTCATCATGACAGATGCGACTATGATCAGCTGTATAAGAAGGTAACCTTAATGAATTTGTATGTTGTAAATAATGTTCAGAAATAAGACTTATTTGGTTGGGATTCTGGTTTAAATATTAACCTCAACGGTTTTGAAGATATAGATGAAAGCATTTCTTTTAATGAGAAGAAGTTCCCTCGAAGTACAGACTTTCAAGAGAGACCATTTAGAAAGAGAATAGTGATGAAAATTGATTGCATTCTGGGGCCTATTGGCAGCGAAAGATCATTGCGCACAATCTTCCCACAAGAAGACTCTTGAAATTTCTTCACGAACATATCAACTGAAATAAAACTGTAAGTTAGTTCAGTTTGATGCCAGTACTGTTCTTGATCCTTCCTTGAGATGACCTGCAAAGCAATTGACTTGTCAGTACTGTAACCTACTAAAAGCATGAACCTACCGACAGCATCATGATGTACTTGCCTCCTGAAGAAAATCAGATATCCCTTTCCTTTCAGGACAACTAAATCCACAACTCTGAAAGAACTCTAAAACATCATCTTTAGATCCATGATAGACAATCTTTCCCTCGGCCATCAAGATGATATCATCAAAGAGCTTGAAGGTTTCAGGTGGTGGCTGGAGAAGCAAGACAATAACTGTAGCATCAGCGGAGTGAGCCAGTTGTTGAAGGCAAGAGACTATCTGATATGTGGTTGGACTGTCTAAGCCATTTGAGATTTCATCCAGAAACAAAGCTCTAGTTGGACCAACAAGCATCTCACCTGTATTATATGTACCGAAGAACTTCCTCAATTCCCAATCATGTAAATAAAACTAGTCCTTATGTTAGAAAAACAACCATATGTATAGCCAATTAAAACTCTTAAAGTAGACATTAATTACCTGTTGTCAATCTTTTCTTCTCACCGCCAGATATGCCTACCCTCATTTCATTTCCAAAAAGTGTGTCTGAACAGATGTCAAGTCCTAGAATCTGAATTTTTGAGAAAGAGAAGAAGAATTAGTTACCAGTATCTGCTATCTTAATGTAAAAGATAATCGAAATGAATTTAATGTCGGATCAGATAGAGTACTTTTAGTACGTAGTCAGTTTGCAGGGTTGTTTCACGACCTTCTGCAGCAATTGCCTGTGCAAGCAGTGGGTTAGTGTTTTGACTTGATAACTTCATGACGATAAGTTTGAGTTTGTATAGAACGTATTCAAATAATGCTTATCGCTTGTGCAAAAACATGTTTGGCTTATCTTTCTTATTGATTTACAACAGACTAAACTTATACTACATAGTTTTAATATTGAAGATGAAATGTGCCCATTTCACATTGTTTTAATAACATATACTAATGCTTGACTATTATCTTTTTTCCAGTGAACAATGAAAATAAATTCATCAGTTAAATCCTGAACCCTTGTCAGATAAATGACTAACTAGCATTACATATAGAAGCAGTAAGCGTCCATAACCAATATGAGAACTTGCAGCGTGAAATCCTAGGTAGTAAATTGCATCAATAGGACTAGGTAGTAATGTGACACCAGCGTAAGAGGTGTATGATTAACCATAGCATACTAGTAAACATTGTACATGGTAAAAGAAAAGATTAAAGGGTGAAGAAATAAGCTTTTCAAATTTTGGAAGAGCTTTTTCGTGTCACATTCAAAATTATTGACTCAAAGATGAATGTACAAAACTAGAAGTTAGTCTCACTACCTTCATGTACGTATCTACATCTGGATAAGGAATAAGTTTTGCATCTGTCTCCCTCTGTGCGAGCTCGGCCATAATTTCTTTACCAGAAGAAAGAGAAGAAACATATCAACAACTATCATAGAAAAGTTCACCCTCATAACTGACTGGGCTTTCTGTCGGGAGACTAACCTTTTCTGCTTCCAACACTCTGGCAGCGAGATGAGAAGTCTAGGGTTTCTCGGACAGTCATCTCAGGGATGTGTATGTCATTTGGGCTAATATAAGATGAGGTTTTCTGCGGCACAAACTCTTCTAGTTTGTATCCGTTGTATGAAACATCACCTTTAACCTGTTGAAAAACCAAGAGACCAATATTTTTGAAGTTCAGTTCAAATTAAAGAGCCAAGAAACCGTAGGGATAAAGAGCAACTATACTCTTGTCTCAAGCAAATCATAGAAGTTTACAGGACACTGAATTTTCTTTAAGACTGCAGAAGAGCAGCCTGGTGACTCAAAGAAGAGGGCTTCGAGATTGATTAACATAATTTTACTTTACGTATACCAATCTTCAGATTAAACAAGGAAATGAGAGACCTTAAGAGACTTGTCAAGATTCTCTGAAAGTGCTTTCAATAGAGATGTCTTTCCACACTCTGGTGGACCGAGCAATAGAGTAATTCTGTAAAAGCAATATGTCAGATGTATTTTCCTCTAATCCATAAATCAGACGATGTCAAAATGATCAAACACTATTAACTTCTATAGGGGATTAAAAAGTTCGTAAAAAAACATTAGGAAACAGATGGACTACTCTTTGAGACATTTCATCAAACAGCAGTAGTACTGATCAAAACAATCTCATAAAGTATCCATTTTACTAAGTACATAACAGAAACTGAAGAAAGGGATTTACCTTCCAGGCTTAATGATTCCGCTAACATCGTTGATGATGCCTATCTTGGCAGGCTTTGAGGACAGATTAGCAAGCCTGGTGACTTCCTGTTACACCAAATTTACATTTTTCTTTCGCAAAACAACACCGCAAAATAGAAAATCTCTCCATATTCATTTCGGAATGCTTTCGGATTATGTCTGGGTAGAATGCCAATAGAAAATCTAACAAACTTTCGCTTTTCGCTTTGGAAATTCATATTTTCTTGGCTAGCGCCAAAATGAGATTTGTTTCGGACGAACGACTTAAGTGGCCAAAACGTTGCACTTTAGCGCCCAATGTTTTAAAATTGCAATTCAGTGGTTGAAGTATTTTTGCAAACAAACACGCTTTTGTTTTTTATTTTGGATATTGGGTCTTGTTTTTGCAACAATTTACTCCCTCCGTCCCATTTATTTCTTCATGTTTCTTTTCTGTATGTTTATCAATAAATTGTGTAAAGTGGGTGCTTTAATGGTAAAGTTTATAAATGAGTGATGATAAAATGGCAAAAAAAACAGTAAATATTAGATGTGAATAAGAGTAAAAATTAAATCATAATTGACTAAATTGGTATGAAAAGGAAACAAAAAAAAAAGAGTTAGAACATCAAAATATAATATATAGAAAGAAAGAAATGAGACGGATGGAGTAAAATTCTAGTTGTGAAAATGATACTATTTTTTAGCATCAAGCACTAAAGTGCAACAAATGCCAAATTTAGTCACACTACCATCAACCTCTTCTTTAGGAACAAAGTAACAACTGCGAATGCATGTCTATTGAATAGGTCGTAAGCTAAACTAATATAATGCACACGTTACTATTTCACACATTTTCTCGATTATTGCACCATTTTCAAAATTATTCAGCAATATAAATGTAGAATAAATGAAGTCAATCATATTAAAGGACTGAAAAATAATTAAGTACTCACCAAAACCATTCCAACAAGAGCGTTCCAAAGAGTGGGCAAGGGCTTCCCATGCACTACCTGGCACTCAGCTTCGACTCTCAGGTTGCTAAACCTTACTTCAATTGTTGGCAATTTTACCCCCACCCAGCAGTTGACGCGCAAGTCGGATAAGCCTGAAGATTGAGAAGTATTTTGGTGTAAAGTTTGTACTACTAGTATACTCACTTGTCTAATCTTTTCTTAATCTTGTGCAGCAGGTCATGATTATCATGCTCAATGTGCTTAATAATCCTCTTCATGAACAAATGCCTCTCCAGTGGCTCAAGCTTAGTAACAGCAACCACCCTCTTCCCACCTTCATCAAATACGCACATCTTGAGCTGCTCGGGAATCGGAAGTTTTTCAATCTCAGCCCACAAGGCGGCATTTTCTTCATCCCGTCTATACTCAGCTCGTGAAGATTCAGTGCTCCGATTATTTGAGGATGTCCGGCTAGAAGTGTCTAACTCTATTGATTTATTTGATTCCAAATCATTTGTGTTGTCCACTTCATTTGCCATCTTTGGTCACAATGAATAAATAACTAGATTCTTGATCTTATATTTAACTTTGCATGCTTGATTGCTGTTGCTATTTATAGATTCTGCAGTTTTCAGCAGCATTGGGGTTGTCTTAGAAACCGAAGTGAATCTTTGGATTGAGAATGTCCTTCTTTGGTTTTATTTGCATGGATGATTGTTTATGTTATCTTGAAAACAGAAGAATAAAAGACAAAAGGAAATGTTATTGATGTATACCAGAACCAGAAAATATGTTTGATGTCACGCGCTTGGTTAGTTATAATGTCTGATCTAAATTCGTCTATACATTACAAGAGGTCGTTTTCAGGTAATCTATCACTTTGTTATACAATGAATTCAGTTCAGTTCAGATAGTTCATGTAGAAACTTTCTACTAAATTCAATTAAGTTCAATTCATATCAGTTCAAATCATTTTAGTCCAGGTCACATCCAATCAGTTTAGAACAGTTCAGCTCAACTCCTATCAGGCGATGTGAATATATAGTCTAATTTGGATTGTGGTCAGGCTCATGGTTTTGGATTTACCAGGATTTCTGTTAAATGAAGTCTAGGAGTTGATTCAAACCATCTGAGCTGGTTGAAAATCACTTGAAATACAAACTTTATCCAGAAATGCATAAATCTTTTTGATAAATTGTGTTTCGTTTGGCAGTTCGCGGGAGTGGAGTTGATGCTTGATGTGTATGTGCTGTTGGTTGCATAATCAAGGAGTGGAGATATCAATTGATGAGCAAAGTTGGCTGGTAGAACTAATGCGTAAATGAATAAGTTGACAGACACTTATTAGACTCTTTCTGTCTTGCAACGCAACCCTTGTAATTCTCAGCTGTCCTCTTCCTCCCATCCCATCTCTATCTAACAACGATCACACTCGTCAATTTAGGCACCATTCCATCCTAAGTACGAGTGATCTGGTCCCCCTGAAAAAATCATTTTCCTAGTTTTCTCTTTCGCATTTACTCGAAACCTTGATTATGATCACTTAAACAGTCGAACCGAACGGCTAAGATTATGTTACTAATATTGTCTAATTACTTTTGACAATTTGTGTTGCCACATGCAGTTTATCAATTTCTGAGAAAAATAAATATTATGGAATAGAAGTATAAAAACAATGCAGCTGGACATTGGAATCTGACAACCATTTGCACAATTCATTCATTGTTGTTTCATCACACGTACGCCAAACTTAGCTCCGCTGGCTAATTTTGTGCGCTGCAAACACTACAAATACAAAAGCCAAAGCCGCCACGAATCTGTTTGAACCTAGTTTTTACCAACTCGAATCTAACACTTCAGTCTATATGTAGGGGAGGGACTATCTTTTTCTGTTTTCTTGCTGACAAGGGGGGACCCAGAAACCGTAGCTCGGGGGCAAAAACAAAATTTCCCTCAGAATAAAGGGGGGGTGAAACACCTATTTTCAAAAACATTTTCAGCGGGATACATAATACTTACAAAAAATTTCGAAGACAGAAGAGGTGACCGCACCTACCTACCCCCCTGCTTGCTGATGGTGCGATCGCCAACCCATTCCTTGTCCACCCCTGGCTTGAAGCATTACCCGGCTGTCCGGAATGGATTGATCTCAAGTATCGGAATTTGCAAGACCTGGAGCTCACCAAGTAGTAGGAGTTGCCTGTGAATATTGGTCAGCGTTGAAAGTTCAATAGAGCAGGTTAAGTTGTACGGTTCAAACAAAAGGAAGCTTATTGATATTTGTCACCAGTAATCCCCACATGAACATGCTCCGTCTTTAAAGTGATGGAACCTATTTGAATCTCTTACACTAATTTCTCTTTGCACAACTTTTGAAATCACCTTTATTGCGGCGTGGCAATCTAAGCATGCTCTTAAGTTTTTCATTACAAGCACAGGTGATCCCTCTGCCGTACTGATGAGTGCAAATGCAATTGCTAGCCTTTCACTGTGATATTTAAGCGACTCTGCTTTTGATTCATCATCCACATTTTGAAGGACGCAACTTAAATCAGGCTTATAACCTTCCTTTTCCAACCGTTTACCCAAGTCGTTGATCTTTCTTCTTATCTCCTCATTAAGAGGATGAGTCCTGTCATTGGCAGTAAAGATGTGAACTTGACGTTGAATTTCAACCCAGCTGTAACCGGTCACTTTCTGAACTCCCCTCTCTCTCATGGCCTTCTTTATATTCGAAACATGTTTCCACTCACCTGCTTCTGCATAAATATTAGACATAGTGACGTAGGACGCAGCATCTCTAAGCATTTCCATATTAAAAAGTTCACCGGCAGCTTTCTTAGCAAACTCCTGATTCT